>CBVK0103309909.1:0-39578 GCA_900067695.1 Picea abies
GAATGTGAGCAATACAGATTATTTATTCCAATTAACAACGACACCTTCCAATCCTGCAAGGAGGGCGCTCATAACTTTACTTCTGGGCGTATTTCCTTCCATCTCCATAGGCAAATCTTTTCTCATACCGTCGTTAAAACATAAGGAAATGAACAAATGAACAATATGGGGAACTGGATTTCAAGGCAAAGACTCCAGCAGTGAAATTAGCTACGGTTCTACTTCTCATGAACCAGGTCGCAACAGAACCGGCTGCTGTAATAGATATTCTGCTAATTTGGCTGTAGGAATTAAACAATCGTGTGTAGAGACAGAAGCATATCATTCAAATGAAGCAGGAGGAACGGTACAACCACCCTCTAGATGGCCTCGGCTTCAACAATATTGTTTAGATGTAAGAGCACCCAGGTTTTGCTCCAGTTAGCCTTGGCGGTTTGAATGAGGTTTAGTTTCATTGGGTCTATCCATGTGGAATCCTAGATCGTTCGTTTTTAGGTTCATTAGGTCAATGAGTTTACCTTTGTATAATTCTGTATTTCTCTGATAATTGGGATATTTCTTTATATGTAATTAAGATTTTATAAAAAAAAAAAATTTAGGATTTTAAACAAAAGTACACCACAATATTATTATTATTGCTTCATACATTATGGTTTTAGGGTTGTATAAAAAAGAGTTATTTAGAATTTGAAAAAATAGAACACATACACCATAATATTAGTATTGCTTCATACATTATGGTTTTAGGGTTGTATAAAAAAAAAATATTTAGAATTTGAAAAAATAGAACACCATAAAAATGTGAAATATATTGACTTTCCATCTGAAACATTTTTTTGTCATGCCTTAGGGTTTTATAAGAAAAACATAGTGTTTTTAGGTCTTTTACACATAAAGGCTTAATCATTTATGATCATGGACAACTGTGAGTTTTATTTTATGGTCTCCTTTCATTTTATGGCTGTCTTTCATTTTGTGGACCAACCAAAACCTTTCAGCGTTCACCAGCCACAAGTTTGTGGCTGTGCTAGTATACATTAATATTATATATTTACATTAATGTAATAGTCATCATCCATAACCACTTTATAAAATTGATTGATATTAGTTTGAAAAGGTGGAAAACTAAAAGTTGGAAAATCGCGTCTATCCGCTCACTTATATATACACGGATCCATTTCCAGAACTAACACCTATTCCGTCGGAGTTTAGTTACACAGTGCGGTGGCAAGGAAATTCTCTCCGCGACTAACTGTTTGTCAAAAAAACAACCAAAATCAAAGTTCAATTAAAAACAAAAATCTTTAACGCACTCCTCCTGCAATTTGGGAACCCGAATTTCCACGAGAATGGCCGCAGCTGGAAGGCCCCATAAATGCCTATACGAAATCCTGGGCATCGAGCTCAAAGCGACATACGATGAAATCCGTGCCGCGTACAAAACGTTGGCGTTGAAACTCCACCCCGACAAGGCCGCGCTGAATGGCTTTTCGCTGGAGGAGGCAACCTCGCGGTTCCAGGAAATCCTACGTGCCTACGAAATCTTATACGATCCCCGTGAGCGTTCTTGGTATGATTTTCAGCGCTCCAAAATCCAGTCTTCAGTTTCCTCATCCTCCGCGAAAAACTCCGCCTCTTCGCCCACCGCGAAAAAACGCAATATTAATATCAAGCTCTCTTCTTATTTCAGCACTTCTGTTTATTCTGGCTATGGGGATACCGGCAAGGGTTTCTTTAAGGTTTATGGGGATTTATTTCAGACATTGTCCAAGCAGGAAATTGCGTACGCTCAATCCATTGGAGCAGCTCCCGTCCCCGCGGCCCCCTTAATTGGAAACCTCGAGACTGCTGATGCCGAGGTCTGTGCTTTCTATAACTATTGGCGGACATTTTCTACCGTCAAGGACTTTTCTTCGGTGGGTGATAGTAATGTTTCCGCGGTGCAGAATCGCAAGAAAAAGAGGGTGAGGAAGTATAACGAGACAGTGCGCCAGCTTGCTCAGTTCGTTAAAAAGAGGGATAAGAGGGTTTTGGAGAGCGAGCTGAAGAGAAAGAAGGAAGAGGAAGAGGAGGATGTGGAGTCGAAGCGTCGCTGGCAAAAATGGGAAAAAGAGAGAAAGAAGGAAGAGGAGGCTGCGCAGGCTAAGCGTAGCTGGCAAAAAATGGAAAAAGAGAGAAAGAAGGAACAGGAGGCTGCGCAGGCTAAGCGTCGCCCGCAAAAATTGAAAAAAAGGAAGCTCCTGAGGGACGGGCAGAAATTGAAGAAAGAGAAGGTAGTGAGGGAAGAGAAGTATGAGGAGCAAGAGTGTGGAAGATTTGATGAGTTCAAGAATGAGAATACAGGTAGCCATGAGAAGCAAGAGTGGGGAAGAGTTGATGAGGACGAGGAAATGTTTGAGGAGGCTGGTGGACTAAGCCAAGACATCTAAACATTTTTGAAAATCAATACCTAAATATTTTTTAAACCGAACATTTCCACCCAATTCATTACTCAAAATATCTACAACATTTCTACAAGGATCTCCAATTCATTACTAAAACATCTACAAGGAGCACCATGATTAATTCACTATGTTAAATGTTACAAAGTATGTTATTATTCATAAATGTAATATAAATTAAATAAATAAGAGGGAGGTTAAAAAATTAATAAACATATAACCATTGAAAATTTAATAGGTTTTCATTTTTTTTTTTTAAACAATTCTATCTTTTAAATAATTTAATTTTCAGAAATTTATACTTTCAATCTCTAAACTATACATAAACTGAGAAAAAATCTCTTCAATCATAAATATGATAAACATATAAATAAATTATAAATGATAACAACTACAAATTATTATATTGTTTTTTTAAATATATTTTAGATAACAAATATGAAAATATATATTGACCATTTATGAAAACTCTAAAATATAGTTTATTCATTAAGGAAATCCCAAAGAAGGCTACATTGACGTCTTCTACAAGTTACACATACAACTCCATAACAACGATCTCAATGAGGTATTAATCATCAAATTTAATGTTGGTCTTTTATTTCCTCTCTATCGTGAAGTTGATATTTTTGAAAGTTCCTCTCTCGATAAGGAGTTCTTATAGGCCTTGATCATAGAACGTAAGGTAGCCCCTCAAACCTGATATCTGCCAAATCGAACAGAGTCTATCAACTCACACCCTTTTCAGCCTCAACCTTACTCTTCTTTCTCATCGATGAGAAACACTGTGGTTTGGTGTACCTTTCAAAATACTAACTCACACAACTCTGCAGAATATCGAGGAATAAAAAATATCTACCCACATCAGACCTTGGTTTCAGAGATCACACCCACTTAGTTTCCCAAACAACAAGAATTCATCTCTCTCACCAACCATGACTACGCCCGAACTAGGTCACACTAGCATTCTCCTCTTTATGCATAACAACCAAATTAAACATAAACTCACAACTCTCATTTTGGACAATGGAAGCCAAAATAATCTAGTCTCCCAACACCTATTCCACCATTTGCAACTTCCCACCACTCCACACCTAGATCCCTATCAACTTGGTTGGGCATGAAGGGGAGGAACGTGCATCATTATCGCCTTTTGTTGCACTGTAAATTTTTCCATTGGACCCTTCCACAACATTGTGGTCTGTGATGTTTCACCTTTACCTTGGTTTCAGAGATCACACCCACTTAGTTTCCCAAACAACAAGAATTTATCTCTCTCACCAACCCCACCAAAGTTGACCCATCCCTCATTCTCATGACTACGCCCGAACTAGGTCACACTAGCATTCTCCTCTTTATGCATAACAACCAAATTAAACATAAACTCAAAACTCTCATTTTGGACAATGGAAGCCAAAATAATCTAGTCTCCCAACACCTATTCCACCATTTGCAACTTCCCACCACTCCACACCTAGATCCCTATCAACTTGGTTGGGTATGAAGGGGAGGAACGTGCATCATTATCGCCTTTTGTTGCACTGTAAAATTTTCCATTGGACCCTTCCACAACATTGTGGTCTGTGATGTTTCACCTTTAGACTATGTTGACCTCTTGTTGGGTATCCCATGCCAAGAAGACCAACAAGAAGAGTAGCATGCCAAAACCCATCGGTACAATCTTCAACATGAATGACAGACCTATGTGCTTAATTAAGCACCTCACACTTCCCCTTTGTTGTGACGTAGAAAAAAAGAAACTAACCATGTCATTCACAAAAAAATTGTTTCTCTATGTTTGGCCTGCCATGTTCAATGATAGATCCTCAATAATTCAACACCTCCCGCCTCGAAATTTTTTAATGTCACTTAGTCTACCACAAGGCTCCCACCCTCTCGATCCATTTCACAATCCATGGATCTCATTCATGACACATCATTACCCAATTCCCCATCATATCGACCTATTACCAAAGACACTAACAAAGTTAAATGACAAATGGGTCAATTTGTTGAATATGGCCATCATGCATCCTCCTCCTCCTCTTGCGACACTTAGCCTTAATTACTCCAAAGAAGCATATTATCAAATGTTGTATATTTACCACTTGCCACACACTCACCCAAGCCACAATTAATCATTACTATCCTTTACCCCAGATTTTCTCTCGATTTGCTATTGGATTTGTTCATAAACAAGGAGGTCACCAGGTGACTTACCACTCTGAGACCCTTTCCCTAGCCAAATTCAATTACAGAAACTATGCCAAATTATTCTACCTCCTAATGCAACCTTAGCAGAAGTGACACCCTTACAACAGGGCCACGCTAGCATGCACTCTTCCACTAGCTTAACACCTTTCAAGGTATGTATTGGATTTCTATATCTTGTACCCACATAGATTCCTCTTAGTTTGGCTAAATCAATATTAACACATCAACACTGACAACAACAGGATGACCATAGTGGAATTCATCATTTATCACAACAACACACTCCAGTTGCATTTCCCTTGTAAGTAACACCACATTGTTCCAAGAAACATCATGCTTCATAACTAGTCAATAAATAGTGCCCCAACTCTAGCACAAGCCAAGGTGACGATAATCGAGAGAGTGCTAGTTTTTTTATCTATGTTTATGTCAATTAGTCACATAATTGTAATAAATCCTTCATTAGTTTAAGTAAGCAAGGCTATGTCTAAATAAATGATCAGTCACTTTTCTATCATTCATTGATGTGGGAAACTTCTTTCATGAGTCTGAATGTGCAGAGAGTCAAAGAAAATAAAAGAAGCAATTACCTTTGTAATAAGTTTCCCTGTATTATTAAAGGGGACATTTTTCTCTAATACACTCATGATTTTTTTATGAATCTTATTCTTTCTTCTTTGCATTTACAATTCTATTGTATGAGTCTCTAAGGTTGTTGCGCACCAACAGACTAGTGTGCCCCATCCATTATTCACTTGTTTATTCTTGTGTATGTGTTTTTGAGGCAGTGTGAACTCATAAAAACAAGTGCGCCCTCTCTATAGTGAATTCGTTGTTGTTGAGTGTTTCCTACAAACTACAAGTGCACCCTCTTGGAAATGAGTCGTTGTTTTATCTGAATTCACCCTTCAACATTTGAGTGCGTCCTCTTATTTTCCAACATCAATCAGATCATATTCCTTATCACTACACATTCTTAGTAACACATGCATGTTCCTTAGGAGAAGAAGGTGTTCTCTTTAGAATGTGTGTGTCCTATTGTCCCTAGGGGAAGAGGTGAAAGACAAAGAGAGAGAGAGAGAGATAGGTTGGGATTGTGAGATAGAGGGAGAGAGAGAAAGAGAAAGAGTGTGGTAAGGGGAATATGGAGGGTCAAGATATAGAGGTACATCTATGGAGACACACACACACACACACACAAAGTTTTGCAAGAGAGTGAGGAAGGAATGGAGAGAGTGAGAAGGACGAGTGTGTGAGAGAGAGAGGGAGGTGGATGTATCACAGGAGGGTGAGAGATACAGAGATAAAGAGAGGGAGGAAAGTGGAGATGTTTTATAAAATTCAATTAAGCTACCCTTATGATCTACAATAAGGAAATATTTAAGTGGAGAAACAAAACTACCACCCTCTAGGATAAGTGTACCTCATAGTTATAGGTGGGTTAACTAAGCCTATACTATAGATCGACATAGGATATCTAGAGATAGAGGAGATATTCTTTCTAGACTATTGGACCAAATATTCAATCTATAGGATAACAAGATCTATTTTAGAAATCATAGGAAGAGAGCGGCAAGTCTCGGAAAGGACATTCAAAAATCATACTAGAAATTTTGTTATGTCTAAAAGAGAATGAAAAAATTTCCAAGAAATTATGGTAAATAAAATATTACAATGATTAATTTCTTGGGACTTATCTATGCATAATCCTTATACTTTGAACTCATAAAAAAGATGTAAGACATTGCATTTACATCAATTTTAGCTTATTTTATTAATATTTTATACCATGTTGGCAAGTTACGATTGAGTAAGTCTTCTTCGATAACCCTTTTTGTCATTTCGATAACCCTTTTTTTTCATTTCTCAACACCAAGGGATCTATCGTAAGATATTTTATCCTAAGCTAACCAAAAAGGGAGAGGGAAAAAGAGAGAGGGTAGAGAGAGGTGGGGGAGGAGAGAAGGGGGAATTGGGATAGAGGTGGGGAGAGAGAAAGAGGGAGGGATGACCTAAAAGGAACATAGAACCTCTTGGAATTGAATTACATAACTACAAGGCATGAAAATATTTAATTGAAGGCCAAACAAAAACAAGAGAAATCTTAAATGATAAATTAGTCCATAATTGTAACAACAAGTTCACAATACAAAATATTTTCTTTATGAACAATGATATAGTTAATCCATAAGAAATTACATTGCAATAGGTCAATGAGAAGAAAAAGACAATAACAATAGTAAATATAGAAGCTATCCTATAGTGTCTTAGGTTTTCTAGAATTGTTTTTAGTTTCAAATAATTTATGGAGGAAATTGGAAATATTGAAATAAGTGTTAATGATTAAAATCATAACCCAAAGAACAATAACATAAAATTTATAATTCCCAATTACTACATATAATTCTCAATAATTGTAATTCATTGATTCAAGAAATAAACAAATTATTGTGAAGCGACCTTCATATCGAATACAGGGGTACAACATTGTAGCTTTGAGGATGAGAACTTTGATTTTGAAGAAGAAAACCACACTTTAGGCTAAGAAGACCTCAAAGCTAGAGGCAAGAGGACTAATTCAATACTATATATGGGCATAGGAGATGTAGAGTGGTGTATCCTTTTCGTCACCAGAATGAGAAAACGAGGGAGACTTGGAAGTTCAGTTGGGTTAGCTGAACAAGACAAAAGTTAGTATATTAGTCAAATGATTGAATAACATGAAATAAACAAACAACTAAGGTAATAACAATTAAAGAAACTAAACTAAAGTTCACAAGGAAATTAGAACCAAAATCAACCAAATAATTAGCCAATATTCATGCCACCAATGGATAGATTGTATTAGAGGGCAAAAACCAAAGAGAAAGGGAGACTTACAGGTCCCCTCTTCCTCCAAGGGAGGGCTCTTGAATCCCCTATGAGAGAGTTCTTCTTACAAATATCAATCTAAAAGGAAATGGTGAAGAAATCCAAAGCTCATTCACTCAGGAGGTAATGTGAATGGCCCAATGAAATTGTGCTAGTATGCTCCAAGAAGGAAAGAGGTTCCTTGTAGGAGAATAGAGGCAGCATAAAAATACAAATAGATTCTTGAAAATATAGTGCACCCATGGCCTCTTTTTATAGAAAATATTTGAGGCATTATCCAACCGATATTTAGTGTGAATAAGGCGCCCTTTAGGGCACCTTTAGGTCTTTGAACATAACCCCACTCGCATTCAGTTTGGATTTGAGGGTCGAATTGACTTGAGAGATTAACCAGAAGTGGGTGGGAAGCCAAGTGGGTGGGAAGCCAACTAGAATCATAAATGAATCATTATGAGGTGTCTATGGATTTCTATGTATACATTCGCGCATCGGGCGTATGTGCGCTTTCCCTTCATTTTTGACTAGCGCATGTGTGCTCGCTTCCTTTATATTCTGAGCACATGTTAATTTTATAGCCAGTTGTATAGTTTGTGCCCTTTGGAAATTCATTTTTTTGGCCATGAATGAACTAATAGGTGTTTGGAGATACTGGATTTTTGTAACCACTTGCATATGAAATTTCATTGATAACAGATTCCCCCTAATGTGTGAGGTTAGGAGCATATGTATAGACAAAATTGACGCAGACCCCCCCTTCTCTCCCAAGGGATGCATGACCTCCAGGTCTAGGATCGATCAAGAAAATCAGTCGGATTGACTCTTTGGGTCTCTTTTAGACCCCAAAACCACTTACATAGGTCCTTTCTACTAAGGCAGAGGTCATATCAGACTCGCAGATTCTCTCCTCTTAGCATTGTTCAGCTTCAATGCCAATAGGATGCTAACTCTTCTCTTGCTAAGCCCCTTCCTTGTGACCGCGACTATGACCACTCTCCTAAATCAAAATGTGTTTGTGGTTTCACATGTCAGGTCTTGGCATGTGAGTCACCATGAATCTCCCTACCTCTGAAATCCCAATAGGATCCTACCATGTGTTGGCCCCTAAATTATCCTTAATTGATGTGACCTTTCGCTATGATCGTGGGCCAATATTTCGAGCGCTTCATGATTTCACATTTAGCAACTTCATGCCTCACAAAGTTTTCTTGCTCATCCTCTTGAAACCTGAACTTGCGAGTTCTTCTTGTAAGATCAATGGTCCACTACCCCCATGATCCAATGGTCCTGGTCTCCTTTTCGCGTATTAGGACTTCGTGTTTCATGAAGTTCAACGGTTTCACACCTACCTTCTCTCGATATCTAAAATTATGATATCTCCTTCTCTCGAAATGAACCCACTATCCAGATCTCTCCTCGACTCGATGGTCCAGATCAAATCGTGAACTCGGATTTCGCGAGTTCCCTCTCCTATGTGTGCGAATCGTTAAATCTCATGCACCTTGTCTTGAATCAGATGATTGTTGATTCTATTCGTTGTTGTCTGACAACCACTATCTCTCCCCTTCCTGAACTTTTGATTCCCCTAGATTAGAAGATTTTCTAAGTGTCCAAAGGTTTTGAACCTTTTCTCCTCCGACGAATCTGACTCTTGGATCTCTTTAAAACTTATGAAAAGTGTTTTCCCTCCCGAGATTGGTCTTTTGAAGGCTTCAATCTCCCACACACTCCTTATGTTTCAAGGATTTCGATAACTTAGATCTGAAGGATTTCTCAAAGATAAATTCTTCTTGCCCTCCTGACGTTCCTCTTTTTCTCGATGCACACCTTGCAACTGATTCTTGCACAAGTTTTGAATTATTGTGGACAATTGAGCACACCTTGCAGTAGTGAATTTGTACTCCTTGCAAAGGGTAAGTTTTTTGCTATCTCTTCTGATCTTTGGAATCGAAAAGCATCCCATTAATGTATTCATTGTGTTATGTGTGTACATGTAATGAACTTCAAAATACCATATAAAAAAAAGGATTTTGTTTACAAATTTTACTCAGCAGGAAGGAATCCATTAGCGATACTAATTCTACTAATGAAACTTTGATATACAACTTCACCATTGAATTTTAATTATTATTGTTATTTTTTACTATACAACTCACTAAATCCTCCCTACCACATGCTATTCGAAGTGTCATCATGTCTTACCTTAAGTGAGAAAGCTATAAAGGAAAACACCAAGACTTTAGCAAAAGAACTAAAACCTTTAGGCATAGGGTCTAAATGATTAAAGTAACTTTACATAATCCATACTAAACTCACCCTGTTTGGCATAAGGTCTCCATACCATACTCGCACCCAAATGTGCTCGAAATTTTCTCCCAGGGATATCTCTTTGGTTCCTACCAACTTGGCCAAGGGTCAGGTAAGGACAGATGATTGTCACAAGCCTCCAGGATCTAGTCATTTAATGGATCTTAACTCAAAAACTAGTCTAATTTAAAGCTCAATGTCGTGTTAGTAGTGCACCTATGATAATAAGAATCCAACCACTACCTAAGACCTGTATTAAAAGCTCTGCATCCATCATTAAGGCAGTCTACTGGTTATACTGAAATTGCTGGGATCTATACTTGAAGTGTCTCACTGACCCTACCCTAGTCACATGGCTCACCCGTCCTTTGCACTAACCGTAGTTAATTCGAGGCGACAAAGCATCATTTACGTTTGGAGAGGGTTCAGGGTTTTTCATTTCAAGTTCTTTCTTTTTTGTGTGTGAAGAGGCTATGCGTGTGGAGGGGGTTTAGAGGTGAATATTGTGTCCCTGGTGGTTTCCTCCATCTGATTGCAGATGACATGTCTTACATTACGGGTAAGTTCTCTAATTTCAAACATTAAAATCCTGGTTATTTCAATAGGAAGACTATAATTTTTTTTAACAAATTGTCCATGTCAAGCTATCGTTCTGTATTCTCCCTTATTTTCTTCCTGTGGAATTATTCCTTTGTAAAAATTCGTTACATTACATTTGGAGCCATCCTTAACCCTACTGCAATGACCTTTTCCTTAATATTTTCAATGATTCCCTTCTATTTACAAAGACAGACAATTAGCCTACCTATCCAGGTTTGGGATATAGGGTTTTGTAACTCTTTGTCGGGAACTAGAATTCATATCTGAGTATTTTTGAATCAGAGGGTAGTTTTTATTCTAGTGTTTGATTTTCAAAATCTTGGCCGGAGTAATCTCTGCGTTTAATTTATTGACTAAAGCGAATTCTATGAAAAGGGGTTTTGGGAAGTCTGGACTCATAGTCAGGGTACTCTTGGTTTGAAATGGTGGATTAAGATCTGCTCCTGGTTTCAAAGGGAATCATTGAGGAAGGATATATATCCAATTAGGTTCACTCACTACCTCTAGTGACTCAGTCTCATAATCTATGGGTGGAAGAAAGAACCCTAGGTATGCTTTGAGATCTCCCATGAAGGCATCTGTAGCCAAACTAGAGCCTAACATTGAAGGACGGTTAGGAGATTTGGGGAGTTAGTTGGGAGGGAGTAGGCACCCTTGGGGGAAATCCCATATTTCTTGAAAAAATATAAAGTGGAATGTGAAATCCACTGTGGAAAACAAAAATCTATTTTGGGGTCTCTTAAAGAAAGGAATGCCTCAGGTAGGGCTACAAAACGATAGTCTTATCATTGAACATCAAGGTTATGAGAAATTATCTAAGGAAAAGTGATCTTGATAGGTTAGTGGTTTGTCATAAGCCATACATCATTATTCTTTAGGAAACTATGGTCTATATTTCCATAGTGATTAGGCTTTTGAAGGGGTTTTTAAACATTGAAATTTTTCGATTCTCGATGCATAAGGTCACTTTTGTGGTCTCACCATGGCTTGGAATAAGAACTTTTGTTTAAATAAATGAAAGATACTTAACTATATAGTGCATTGAATCATATTAATTAGAATTGAATGAGATTAAATTTGTGTTAAATGTTTATGGACCTCAAAATAACAAGAAGATCATAATGATACATTATTTGAAATGGAAGATATTAAATGGAATGATGTGATATTAGGAGGCGATTTGAATTTAATTATAAAACATGTAGAGGTTTGGGATGATAGTGATGGAATGGATTAATTGGAAAGATATTTTACCCACTATAGAGAGGAAAGGACCCTTATTAACACTGAACTAGTAAAATCATAACCCACTCGGAGAAACATCAAGTTGAGTGAAGATGGAATCTCCATGAAATTTTTTGTTGGTTTTTGGTGAGTGAAGATATTGTTGGTTTTGAAGATAAATTTTTAAAATGGGTAGCATGAGTGACTGATTTGACCATTCTTCCATCTTTTTGCAAATATAAGTTGGGGATAAAAATCCACCTAAACCCTACAAATTCATTTCTCACTAGTTGTTGAATAAGAATATTAAAATATTGTTAAAAAGGAATGGGCCATATTTGACTCATTGCTGAAAGAAACAACTATGTGCTAGTGCGACAAGAATCTATAGAAGATTAAACAATATATAGTTGAAAGGGGTAAAGAAAAATATAGTAATTATGTAGAGGGCCTGTTAACTATAGAAAAACACATTGAGCTTATTTATCTAAATAACAACATTGGGGTGTTTTTAGAACATGAGATACATGAACTAAAGTTTGTGGAGTATGCCAAAAAAGTTATTTTAGATTAGAGAACAATATAGTGGAGGTGGAAAAGTAGGCTCACTTGGCTAGAGCAAGGGGACGAGAATACCAAGTTCTTCCACAACCATGCCAACACAAGGAAATCCTCCAATGCAATTTGGAAAATTAGCAAGGTAGATGGAACTAGGGTTTGAAAGTTTTGGGAAATTGGTGAGGAAGCGGTAGATCTTCTCAAAACTCTATTCAACAACCCTGATGGGATCAATGATGCAAAAAATATAAAATTGTCAACATTCTTTCCAACATTTGTGATCCAACATGCTTTCCAACATTTGTTGTTTTCTCCTTTTATCATTGTCTCTTGCACCGTCATAATATTAGGGTTATAAATTTATCTTCAAGAGGATAAGCTATGGATGGCGTAGAATCAAGGGCCCTTTTCATTTGTTCAAGACCAAATGGGAGCTCTACGGAAGCTGGGAATGGTCAACATGGACGCCACTATTATCCTCCACATTGACAATGAATTCCAAGCTCAAGACATCACTAATCACCCTAAAACATTTTATGAGAATAAAAAGAAGTAAATTGAACAACTTACCATTCTCTTCAAGAACTCTCTCTCCTGGTTGGTGCCCTCCATGAGGTCTCTTTCCTAGATGATGCCCTCCAAGAGATTTCTCTCCTGGTGCCCTCTGCGAGCTCTCTCTAGCCCTGCAACTTCTAAGCTTTATCCCGTTGCCCTCCACAAGCTCTCTCCATTTTCCCTCCATGAGCTCTCTCTAACCGCTAGCTCGAGCTCAATATCTCTGCTTGTGAATGGGCACAAGTTCATGAATGGGCGCGAGCATAAAATTAGTTTCTTTGCATAAATGAATTATGAATATGAGACTTTTGTTTGCATAATGTTGTTTTATGGAATGTTTAACTACAACCTTGCAGTTATGTCCTTCTCAACCATTGCTAGAAAGGTGTTGCAGAATGGAGTTTTGGAGAGTGATTTAAGAGTTTCTTTCTCCTAATAATTTCTTTCTTAAGAAAATACCTCTCGACTCAGTTGATTATATCCAATAAAATTTATTCTAAATGATGGTATGGAGATCTTTTTCAATACATTAGGTCTCAAATTAATTGATAATATGCCAGGACATTAATCAAATACATTAATCGATTAGTAGATGTAATGGTCAATAAGGATTTTTCATTATCTCTTGGTTGTATGTGGAAAAATAGGGAGGAAGAGGTAGTTTTCAACCTCCCTTATTCTTATCACCCCCTTCTTAATAAATTACCATTATAAAAATCCTAATAAGTGGCATCACATATACAATATGCATTTGCAAAGGACTATATGGGTACTTTGTCATTTTATTTTTTATATCTTGCAAGAGTCATTATTTATTAGTGCTGGTAGGATCCGATGGTGCAAAGGGAGTGGGATTTTTCTACATTTTCAAATGGGAATATCGAAGTTTCAGATATGGATTTGGAGGGGTCATCTTCTTCTTTCCATTATCCTTTTGTTTCTTCCAATTGGAAGGTATGGATCTACATAGAAGGTTGGTTTTGGAAGTGTGTCGTGTGAGGACACTAGGAGCATTGTTGTGTCAAGACTCGAAGGTTTTTTTTTGGGAACAAGGAAGATACGGTTAATTTGCATGCAACATTATAACCTCAAACATCAATCTCAAGTACTATTTTGGTTATATTTGATTCTCCTCGTTCAAAAAAATCAAGGAATTCTTCTCAGTTTGAAAACCAATTTATTTTTGGAACTTCTTCAAAAATGTCCCTAGTCATTTTCTCTTATAGTCATTTTGAGATAGCATGGTATTACTCTCTCTTTGGTTGGCTCTATAAAATATTTTAAATCTTGAGCAGTTGTTCTTCTATGTCAATTATAAATTTTGATGCTTTGAAACAAGTAAAATGGAAAATCACAGGACCACCTTCATGACTCTATTAGACGATGAGAGTTCCTATGTAATTAAAATCAAGATATTGTAGCATAGGAAATGGGGAGAATGGAGACATGGAGAAGGGAATATCAATAGTTGTGAAAATGAATTGAAATCTACAAAAAATAAAATGCTCAAGATGATGGCTCGACTAAACAATCATAAGAGGAAAATAACCCTCATGGAAGTAGTGGAAGATAACAATAAGGAGAAGTTGGAAGAGAAATAAGATATAATTCAAGAGTTGCGGGAGAGAATCAGGTCAAAGAAAAATCATAGGTTTATAGATTTGAGGCATTCTGCCTCACTGGTGATTTTTGTAGGTTCCTTTGGACAAAAGAAAGCAATGACTACACAATGTTATATGTTTATTGGTTATATGGTTATATGGTTTTTCTAGGTTTTTTATTATTTTGTATGAATTTTTTTTTATACCAGATTTCGAATACTTATAGTCACAACCATGTAACAAGTAACCATGTATGGTTTACTACATTTGATCTCCTATTCATAATCCATTATCTCTATGAAATTTGTGAATGTATATGTTAGGATACTTGTTGCCTTGTTATTATATTTACAATATAAATATTAATTAATATCTTATCGAATATACAAAAAATGATTAGTAAATATATGCAATCCCTTGTGAAGGCCTTGAAAAAATTAGCACTTAAGGAAACAATACCAAAGTCCATTTTCTTAACTCTGCAAATCCCTAAGTCTAATGTCCTAAAAATCCATAAAAGCAATCTCAATTGAAAATAATTGCATAATGAATGTGATATTGTGACCTTGGAAGGATTGTTTCTGGAGGATATTGCAAGCTAAATTTAGGAAAAAGATGCAAATGGGTGCCATTTTTCTCATAGTTGAATGGACTACACACCTAGGGTCACTAATTCCATACCAATTTCTAATTCATTGGTATAGGTTTTGTATTTTTTCTAAAGGCACGGGGTTAAGGTATGGGAGGGTCTTGGAACATAACCCTAGAGAACCCCTTAGTGGGTCAACATAATCCTCAAAAGGGTGAGATCCATGATCTCATCTCCATGAGATCCATCATCTCAACTCTGCTTGAGCACTCCTACTTCGATCAGCGCATCGATGTCCAAAAGTGGGTCAAAACCAACCAAATTTTCCCGAAAACATGGTCGAGGGCCAACAAAGGGTTTTGATACTTAAGGATGCTTGATGTAAACACATAATACGTAAGGAGGGTTCGATTATTGAATTACCAAGTTGATTTGATGTCGTAGAAGCTTCAATTCACCCACCAATTTCATCTTGCACTGACCCCACATAATGAGCAATGAATGGGGCCAATGTTGAAATTTCTTCAAACTATGCATGTATGCATCGAAATTTGACATGGTTAGACTCGACACATACCTTGACAGTATGGGACGGTTTCAGGACTGAAGGATTTCATATGTCCCGACCACATAATATTTGAGATCATCCATGTTTGCAACAATTTTCATAATGGATATATATAAGATGACATATAGAGTGGTTTTGTGAGTGATATTTGAGTATAAACGAAATATCTCTTCCATGCCATACACAACACAAGGGAAACCGTTTCCTTTCTCTACTCTTCAATATTCTTGTTGGATTGTTATGTTTAATCCCAATTTTGGTGTGAAATCTTAGCTAGCCTCTTAAAAATTGAAATGCCAACTCTCTTAAGGCCATTAGAAATGTTGTAAGTAATATTGTTTCCTTGGCTCTAGAAACAACAAATTTGTTGGCAATTTCCATAGCTCAAATACATTGACACTAATTTTATTAAGGATCTACAAAGAAAATTGTTTTAAGTTATAATGATTGTATTTGGACCTAATTATTTCATAATGACCGTAATTATAGGATTTTCTTTGCGTGAAACCACCTACCTACTTTATGTCTGAAAGTTAAAGCTCATAATTCTTCTCATGCAAATAAGTGCATAAATTAGAAGCCAACTTGGTTGAAGGACTCTAATATTGGTCACCATTAGGTGGAAAAAATATTGGATCAAGCTTATCCTTGGCCTCTTGATTATGTAAATTTTAGAGTTCCACCTTTCAAGTGCGCTAGCATTGTTCTTGACATTGTTTAGGAAAGTGTAGAAAATAAAATTGTGAAGGATACGTCATCCTTACATTAATTAGTCTCCTTGTCTAGGTATTAATGAAAGGAGATGTTATATCATATGAAAAAGGGAAGGAAATTAGTGTCAGCATATAATAACATAAATGGTGAATCACCACTTCCTATATTAGTTCCTTATTGGGTTTCTTCCATGACCATTGCAATACTGGAAGGAGGTATTTATGTTATGCTATATGTGGTAGGTATATGTGGAGGAGTTGTTAGATCTTGTGGCACCTGATATTTTGTCTTAGCCCTCAATTTTTTACCTTGAATATTGTTACAATGAGATGAGCTCATTTTTTTAAGGATGTGAGAGATTGAAAAGGGTGAATAGTGTCTTACTACCATACTAATTTGTAGGTTTTGTTAATCAACTGCACCAATTAACATTCACATAGTTTTCTACTATTTCACTATTACTACTAATATCCCAAAATTGATTATGCAAGATATAACCTAGATTAGTGAATTTTCTCTATGATTTTTGTTGGGTTACTATATTAAGAAACATCTTTTTGAATTCTATGGTGAGAATGGTGATGGATGGTTGATTGGTTTCAATATAGGTTTCCACAGTTTTCACATACATAGATGTAAAATCTCTACATGGTTTTTTTATGAAGATATCAAATTATTGAAATGGTAGTTGTGATAAGGGATAATTCCCCACTTACTAGGGTCAAATCAATGGCAAAGAAAAAAAAAATACTATCTCTATATTTCTACATCAGTTGTGTATGTCATCGAAACTTGAATATATGAACAAGAATACATGTGGCTAGTTATCTATCCCCCTTTATTTGTATTTCAAAAGTAATCCCAAGAGTGTCTTAAATACTCTAAATTCTCTAATCCTCTCTTCAAATATATGAACATAAAGAGAAACACAACATTACCCAAACAATCAAGTATAGAAGTCAAGAAACCCTCCCCATATTATAGTTATATAGAAGTCAACCTTCCCCATACTTAGTTATAGATATCACAGTTATTACATGATCATCCATGTGAGCACTGGTGAATGGGGCCAACATTGAAATTTCTTTAATATGTGCCTATATGAATCAAAATTTGACATGGTTAGGCTAAACACATGCCTTGACAGTATGGGAGGGTTTCAAGACTCAAGGATGTTTGATGTACCAGCCACATAATCTTTGAGATTGTACATGTTTGCAACATCGCTCATAATGGGGCATCTCATATTTGTCAAATGTCGTTGTTTCCATCCATAGAATATTTGTTGGAACTCCCTTGAAATGTCATGGAACTTCCAATTCAACCACCACAAATGTCATGCACCAACCCCGCATAGTGAGCACTAGTGAATGGGGCCAACGTTGAAATTTCTTCAATATGTGCATGTATGCATCAAAATTTGACATGGTTAGACTAGACACATTCCTTCAGTGTATGGGAGGATTTCAAGACTAAAGGAGGTATGATGTCCCAACCAAACAATCTTTGATATCATCCATCGACCCCGCACAATGATCAGGGAATGGGGCTGCCGTTCAAATGTTTTCAATTTCTGCTCGTATGCATCAAAATTTGACATGGTTAAAATAGATAGTTTCCTTGGAGGTATGGGAGGGTTTAAACACTTAAGGATGTTTGATGTCCCTGCATAATATTTGAGATCATCCATCCTTGAATCAACATTCAATATAATGGTTGTCTCATAGTGAGCATAGTGAATGGTGTCTTCCTTGAAGGTGAATGAGCATAATGAAATTTTTCCACTGACCCCTCATAGTGAGCAGTGAATGGGGAGAACATTGAAATTTCTTCAAATTGTGCATGTATGCATCAAAATTAGACATGGTTGGACTAGACACATGCCTTGACGGTATGGGAGGGTTTTAATACTTAAGGAATATGTCTCATGTCATGCCACATAATCTTTGAGATCATCCATGTTTGCAACAATGTTCATAATGGGGTGTCTCATATTTTTCAAATGTCGGTGTTTCCATTTGTAGAATATTTCTTGGAAATCTCTTCAAATGTCATGGAATTTTCAATTCAACCACCGTAAATGTCATCAACCAACCCCGCATAGTGAGCACTAGTGAATGGGGCCAACAATGAAATTTCTTCAATATGTGCATGTATGCATCAAAATTTGACATGGTTAGACTTGACACATGCCTTGACGGTATTGAAGGGTTTCAAGACTCAAGGATGTTTGATGTCATGAGAACATAATCCTTGAGATCGTCCATGTTTGCAACAAAGTTCATAATGGGGTGTCTCATATTTTTCAAATGTTGTTGTTTCCATCCATAGAAAATTTGTTGGAACTCTCTTGAAATGTCATGGAACTTCCAATTCAACAACCACAAATTTCATGCACCAACCCAACATAGTGAGCACTAGTGAATGGGGCCAATGTTGGAATTTTTTCAATATGTGCACTAGGTTAATTTTTTCAAAACTCAAGGATGTAATATGTCATAAAAAAACATTTTGAGAAAAATTTAATGTTGGCCCCATTCACAGGTCACCATTTCCCATCATGTACTCTAGACCTAGTGCAATGCATTTTAATAGGTGTTTCCTTTAAAATTCAACACATCAGAAAATTAAAACAAAATGAGAACAACCCTAGTACAATGTCTTTTAATAGTTGTACTCTAGCCGAGAAGACCCGCAAACCCTTTTTGAAATGTCATTATTATAGTAAAATTGTCGCAACATCCATAAAATGCAACATATTTATAGATTTTGTAATGTCACAATTCCGACGATCATTGACCAAATCAAAGTTGACTTGGTCAAAATACTAGGTGACCGTTGGAGGGGGAAAGTCTAGTTTCCACAATGTCGCAACTATGACACCTATATTCACAAACGTGGCAAGAGAGACAACTATATCACAAACATGGCAAGAGAGATGACTATGTGGCAAACATGGCAAGAGAGATGAAAACGTGGAAAGAAAGACAAAAATGTGGAAAGAGATATGCCAGCATGGCAATAGTGACATTATCGGGCAATATGGAAAGAAAAATTAAAATTTCCTCAATTTTTCGACAGTATGGCCAATTTTGTCCATAACGCTGCAAATACAATATTGACATTTTAACAATAAAGAATTTTAGTAGGATGTTCACTAGTGTCAACGAGTATAGTTATGTAAACTGAATGGATATGCATATTTGGTAAAATATATCTCTTTTCCCAATAATTGAAATTCGACTAACCATTAATTTGTAATCCATATTAAATGTTGAATATCAAATAGTGAAACTTCAAATTTATAAGATTGGGAAAGCTAATGCCATGCGTATAAGATGTACATTGATAAATTTTTAAGGAAAAGAGAACATATAATATTCTTTATATTTTGCGTATAAGATGTACACTGATAAATTTTTAAGGAAAAGAGAACATATAATATCCTCTACATTTAGGAAATATAAAGTAAGGTGTCATGGAAGACTACAATAGTCAAGACATAGGCCTCTTTACTCCAACACATCAAATTTTTTTTTTTTTTGCATATAGCCCTTTTAAGAATGAATCTAGTGAACTGAAATTCTACAATGCACATCATTATGAGAGACCAAGAGTGCAATGTATGCCCATCATCAACTCGAATATGATCTAACCTTTTCATGAATTCAAAAATACAAGATATAGGAAAGGAAATTTGTAATAACAATGTTTTTGTGAATGAGATTTGAATAGATCATCCAATGAAAAAGATGGTGAAATATCAAAGTTCAATCATTAAAATACGTGATAATAGTATAATTCATGAATGAATATTGAAATGAGTTACAATTATGATGAAGAAAAATCCAAATTTCATTAAAAAAAAACAATAATAATAACATCATTCGTAAATAAAAATTCAAATGAAAAATCTACTTATGATAATGATTTTTTTTACACATATAATTAATTAATTAATTAATATTAATATATATATATATATATATATATATATATATATATATATTCATGAAGTATTTATTTTAACAAAGTCTTAGTATTATTTTTTTTAATCTAATCAATTTACACATAGACTGGAACTTTGAAAAAGTCACTCAATTTTAAAGAGTCGAATAGTATATGGATCAATATATGTTAGTAAATTTATTTAAGTTTTTTAATATAACTTAAGAAAAACTAAAATTTTAATTGTATTTTAAAATTAAATAAGGAAGAACATATAATTTTATTATGTGATCAAAAGGATATGAAGAAATAAATCACTTGACCAAGGAGAGAAGGATGAAGAACATTTAAACTAGAGATAGGCAAATGAAATATTGAGCCTGAAACACTGATCCCCACTTGGATCTAGTTTATTTTGGCTTCAAGGTTAAAAAAATCTTATGTTCATTTGATCGATTGTTCTATAGCTGTAAATAAGGAATAGATTCATAATTCTTTACGATTTTTTATGGTAAATTGATTGATCAATCCCCTAGTAGAGAGGAGGGTCAAAATGTAGAAGGATCATGTTGTGATTGGCATGCTATACCTATAAATAAGGAATAGATTCACAATTCTTTATGATTTTTGATGGTAAATTGATTGATGAATCCCCTAGTAGAGGGGAGGGTTGAGATGTAGAAGGATCATGTTGTAATTGGCACTCTGTTTGTGGGGAACAATAGTGTGAGGAGAAACAAAAGTAGTGGTTATGTAGGTAGTTTTATAAGGCACATGCAACCATTAGGTTAATTCTCATTTTATTTATTGTCATATCTATAACAACACTTCATTTTCATTCTTTAGAATGTGTTCTATTTGTGTCATTAAGTAGATGTTTGCTTTGTTTAATTATGGTGCTTTTCTTTTGTGTAAATGTTCCAAGCATAGGGTCCAGGTGGTGTAGAAACCTAGAAAAGGGAGATGCATGCTCGCTTTCATTATCATCTTATCCACAAACTTTCTTATGAATGATTCTTTCATGCAGGTTGAGGGTGCTAGTCCCAAAGGCCTAAAATAGATCTTAGGTTTAGGATTATTTCAAGATTGATTGAGATTTGGATTGAGGGTATCTTTGTAGATCCTATATTCTCTTATTCAATTATATAAGAAGGCATGGGTAAAGGCCTTATTCATTTGTTTTTTTTAGAGTAGAAGCAGTGAGTGAATGGAAGGGTTTGAATATCTTAGTGTATCATTCTATTTGAGAGTAAAAATTAGTGATGTGATTTGAGTTTCCTATCTATGTACTTTTTGTTACTTTATTTAGTTCAATGTCTTTCAATATCTAGTAAACTTTATATCGACTTTTTGAGAGAGATTATGGTTTAATGGTTTCCTAATTAGATATGATAGAAAATATTTTAGGACTCTTATCATGTGTTAAATAATTACATTATATGCAATGAGTATAGGTTTGTAAATGAAATGAATATGTATCTTTGTTTAACTAAATATATTTTCTCAATAATTGAAATTTGGCTAACCATTAAGTGAAATTCAAACCTCAATGTTGAACATCAAATAGTGAAACTTTCACTTCACAATCTTGGTTTCGAGACTAAAATTTCTTCTATCGATTTGATTGATTTTTTTTTTTCCCTTGTAGAGAAGGAATATATTCATATTTCTCTAGGATTTTTTATGGTAAATCAGTGGATCACTCCCCTTGTAGAGGGGAGGGTTAATATGTATAAGGATAATCTTGTAATTGGAATGATGTTTGTGGGAAATAGTAATGTGAGAAGAAACACGAGTACTGGATATATAGGTAGTGTTTGAAAGAACATGCCAACCTTAGGTTCATTCTACTTTTATATGTTTTCATACATGTAGAACAACAATTCCTTTTAATTCTTTAGAATACATTCTATTTGTGTCATTAGGTAGATTGTTGTTTTCTTTAATTATGGTATTTTTCTTTGTCTAAAGGTTCCATGCATATATCAGGTCTAGAAACCTAGAAAAGAGAGATACATGCATTCTTTCTTTCAATCTCATATGATGGGCACACTTTCCTTGGAACAATTCTTTCATGAAGGGTGAGGGTAGAAAAAATAGAACTAGGATTTGTGACTGATTCAGGATTGATCTTGTTTTGTATTAGGGTTATCTTTGTAAATCCTAGATTCTCTTCATGAGTTATACAAGAAAGTAGGTCTATAGGATTTATTTGTTTGGTTTTTCATAGTAGAAGTAGTGAGCTAATGGAAGGGTTTGAATCTCTTAGTGCATCGTTCTATTTGAGAGTAAAAATTAGTGATGTGACTTGAGTTTCATATCTATGTGCTCAATTTTACTTTATTTAGTGGGATGTATTTAAATGTATAGTTAATTTCATATCACAAATTTGATAGAGACTCTCATGTTATGATTTCCTAATTAGGTATGTTAGAAAACATATTAGGACTCTTATCACGTGCTGAAGAATTATGATATATGAAATGAGGAGAGGTTTGTAAATGAAAAATTTTTGTAGATTTGGTCAACTAAATCCATTTTCTCAATAATTGAAATTTGGATAAACATTAATTGGAAATCCAACTTCAATGTTGAGCATCAATAGTGAAACTTCAACCTCAAAATCTTGGGAAGGACAACTCCACATAGAATATATGTAGACTTAGGGAAAAGAGAATAGATAATATGATTTATATTAAGGAAATATAAGGGAAGGTTTCATGGAATATTACAATCATGAAGATATAAGTCTCTTTACAATCAAAAATAAAATAAAATATTGCATATAGAAACATGAGGAGAACCCCTTTCTTTTATCCCTTATATGTTTATATCAGAGTTGGATGGATGAAGATTTTAACACGGGTGCACTTGAGTCAACCGACTTCACAATTGGACTTAATACAATAATAGTGGTGCACCTAAGTCGACCTACCACAACAATGCTCTTACAAAAATATAACACCCTAGGGATTAACAAATAAAGTGCACCATATCTGCTATCAATATAAAATACTAAAATATTGTTTTTTTTCTTTTATAAAAAACAAAATGCATCATGATGTTATTCAATAACAAAGCACACCACTATGTATGAAAAATGCACCGCCACATGATAGAACAATTGATTTTTAAACAAAAAACAAAAAATAAAAAACCATAAACCTTCCACGATGTGGTTAGAAATCAATACATCGCTGATGTGTTTGAATAAAAAAAATCCATCAATGCATCTCATTGTTGAGGGTATTACTAAAAGGTAAAATAAAATAAAAATTAGGTACTAAAATTAACCAATATGTTGAAATATAAAACAAAAAAATGTGCAAGGATTTTATATTTTCAAAATGTATGTGTTTATAAATGAAAAACCTAATCTTTATTTGATTCTTTTGCCAAAATTTGTATATTAATTTTCAAAGAGAAATTCCAGGTATGTTCTTTTATTGTAATCATCATCTTAATCTTCCTCTTATTTGGTTCAAAAAAATTTCAATGCATTATAAAAAAAAATAAAAGGTTTTCATATTTAAATTTGGTATTTGGAAAGGCTATCTTCCTTGTTGTTTCTCTTGGTTTTCCTCTCTATATTTCACAAGTGTAATTTTTTCAAGAAACACCTTTTATGGGGTTTCCTTACTTGTTTGTGGGGTATTTGGTATTTGTTTCAATGGTATTACTCATTGAATTGGATCGCAAACACTATCACTGCAAGTTTTACTTTAAAAAATTGCATCCACGGTTCTCATTTCTCATTGTACAAGAATAGAGCACCGATGTGCATGATCTTATCAAAAGCATCATGCAGTTTACAATAAAAATAACTTCATTCACATTTTTGAGGGTGCACAGTAAAGAGTAATGAGGCACCTTTGCTTCAATTAATTTGTAGAACACCAGTGCATACACTTATTATTAATGCACTGATGCATATACATATTATTCATGCATTAGTAAGTATATTAGTCATAAATGGATTTTAGTTCAATATTTTACTACTATAAATCATAATTGATTTAAACCATTTCCTTTGTCTTTTCATAACAATCGCAACTTGCAACACGAAAATTCATGTACTCTAATTTTATATATGCTTATTTGGAGGGGATAGATTTTGTAGTTCAAGATCATATGCTCTCAATGTTCTTTTTATAGGCATGATTCTAATTTTCCTTGTATGTAATATATTGCATTAGTTCAAAGTTTCTATATTTTTCACAAAGGAAAAACTTAGTAAGATTTATTTTAAAAAAATTCGCAAAGACATGATTTTTGTAATGTATCAAATGCAAACCAACCTTGTCATGCAACAAATAGGCCCCAAAATTGTAATATGATGAACAAAAGAGGTTTATATTGTGACAAACATAGTAATGTTGTAAGGTTTCGAAGATAATAACATCACATAGTGACAAACATAGTAATGTTCCAAGTTCATGAACATAGTAACGTTGCAATTTGTCTAACATAGTAACATCGCAATTTGATGAACATAAATTGACATCGCAATATGAAGAACATGGGCATGTTTTCAAAATGTGGATAGTAACATCGTAAGGTAACAAACACAAACATACATTGCAATGTTTCACACATCGTCTTCTTAGCACAATGTGACAAAAATTTCCTCACGTTGTTATGTGTCACACATAACCCGTTGTTGCAATGTGACAAACATTTCCAAATTTTGCAATGTGTGGACCATAGATTTTTGTTTTTCTACCAAACATAGTAATATCGCAATGTGATGAACACATATGGACTTGGAAACAAGATAAACATATACGACGATCAAAATGTGATGAGTGTAGCCTTGTCATCGTAATCAATAGAGCATAGACCTGTTATCACAAAGTGAGGAACATGAAGTGACATTGGAATGTAATGAACAAAACATGATGATGATTTCAATGTAGTAGTGCTATAGTAAAGTTTTGTTAAACATAATCAACATGGCCCACCATAATCATATCCACATGGTCAACTTGGCATGGTCAACAAAGTGAAGCAAGTTCATTGTCATTTAATGTGTTAATACTTTAATAATGTATTACTTTATCAAATTATTAATACTTTACTAATGTATTACTTTATCAATGTATTAATACTTTATTAATATTTTGAAAATGAGATCTAATATGGCCATAGGTTGGACAATCTAAGAGAACGTGCTTTTCATCTTCAACCTTCTGAGTGTCACAAAGGTGACACACTCTTTCATCCCACGACATTTTAGGAATTGACCAATGCTTAGTTTCACTATGGAACTCATGAGAATTTGTTCTTATCTTAGCAATGCTTATTTTTTTTCTATACACTTGGCAAAATAGATAGATAATTTTGATCTTCTAGATTAGGGTTGATTACATCTTTATAATACCTTAATTTTATTTTTTCCTCTAACTCTTTATCACACCACATTTTTTCCTTAAATTTTGATCTGACATTTTTTTTTTAATAGTATCTTTATTCTGAAAAATGGTTTCTTCTATGATTCTCCAATAGTTTAGCCAACATTGGGCATCTTTACGCCATCCTCGCTTGAGTCGATGGTGGTTATGACTTGATTTTGAAGCAATGTTAGGTAGCCTCTTGTCTTCCATGTTGTTTAACTTGCTCTTATACATTAGGTATCTAGTCATAGCCATGCTCTCAATGGGGAAGAGGCTTGTTTCTATGAGGAGGATGGGATAGGGTGCATTTCCTTTAATTTTGAGATTATAGGTTATAAAATTCTTTTGTATTTGCTCTATCTTTCTCTAGGATTCACGAGAGATACTACAGCCCCAGACTTCACATCCATAAAAAATAACAGGTCTAAAAAGAGTCTTAAAGAGGAGTTTCTTATTATCCCAACTCCAAAGATCAACTCATTTAAAATTGTTTTCAAGCCCATAATCAACTTTCCATCCCCCAATAATCCTTTTCTCAATGCTATAATTCCAATTGAGCTTGTGGTGAATATCAATTCCAAGATATTTGTATGAAGTCACTTCCTCCAAGTTGTTGTTGTCATATACAAAGGTATCAGATCTTATTGGATTTAATAATCATGACCTTAGTCTTATCAGTATTAACAATCATATCCATATTGGAGCAAAAGTTCTTGAGGATTCTTAATTGGTTTTCAAGATTATGGGGACTCCTTGCCATAAGAAGGATATCATTGGCACAAATAAGAAGATTGATGACTATACCAGCGAGAGTAGGGCCAACACAACCTTCTTTTTCCAAGCATTCTTCTAACTTATCAATGTACATGCCAAAAAGGGTAGGGGACAAGGGACAACCTTGTTTGACTCCGATATTGCAGTTAATCTCTTTTGACCAGCCCTTAGTGTTTTTAAACTTAGAAATAACATTTTCATACATATTTATTGCAACAACCCTCAAATCGAAAGGCACTTTTATCTTTTCCAACTTATTCCAAAGGTTTTTCCTAGAAACCATGTCAAAAGATTTTCTAAAGTCAACAAAACAACAAAAAGGATTGGTTTTAGTATTGCAGAACTCCTCTGCAATGATCCTAAAGGTAACAAGATCTTCCACGATTGAATGATATCTACTAAACACGGCCTAGCCTTTAGCTCTTTTACCGTGACTTTCTAGCCAAATGTTAATCTTCTTTCCCAAAATAATTCCATAAAGCTTGGCTAAAATCGGGCTAATCATAATGGTCCTATAATTAGAGCGAATGTTTTTATCCACATTTTAAAAAATAGGAACAACGAGGCTTTGCATCCAGGGTTTAGGGAAGCCCTGCTTGACTACTAAATTGAAGATCTTATGTATGTGAGGGATAAGGATTGGCCCTCCGATTTTGAAAATTTCATCTTGGTATCCTTCAATGTCCTTAGCTTTCCCATTTGTGAGCTGCTTAACCCCAAACTCTATGTCATCTAAAGAAAAAACTTCTTCCTTTCTAGGGACAATAGGAATGGTGTGCATGGCATTAGGGAACTCATAAAGACTTTTAAGGTAGGAATTTCAGTACATTAAGTGAATCCTATTATTTACTTTTGTATTTCGTTTTAGAATTTAACTCTAGAACTTCTTAGGATCCAACTTGTATAGTTGTGAAAGTTGCTCTTGCCTTTTATTGATATAGTATCTTTTTTTCCTTTCAATTAGGGCTTTGTATGTATTGATCTTATCGAGTTTTAAGGGCTCATTAGAAGCATCCCTAATTGATTTCCTAGAAATTTTACATTCTTTGTCATACCAAGGGTTGGTTGTTCTATTTTTTTTTTTATGGGACACCTCAAAAGAGAACTTATTAATAGAAGTGGAAAGGTTAGTTGTAAAATTATGATAGAGTTCTTCAATGTTTTCCTTATAAGTTAGGAGGTTTAATTTACTATTTAAATCCTTTAAGAAAATGTCAACTTTACTTTTGTCAAAGCACAAATTCCTTTGATTATCAGAATTCTCTTCAATGGTGCACCTATTCATGGAAAACTTTAGAGCTAGGGTTAAAGGTTTATGATTAGAGTCAGGCTCATGGTCATTTAAAAGGTCAAAAGTTGTTATTTGGTTGGAAATTGGGATATCAGATATCACATAATCTACAACACTACTACCTAGCCCATGAATACAAGTCATTTGGTTGGATTTTGACCACTTCATTACTTCGTTGCAAATTATTAGGTCATGAGAGCTATAGAGCTTGACCAACTCAATACCAAACAAATTCTCAATTAGGTCTTGAGAGCTTCTTTTGTAGATATTAGATAAAACAAGGTCCTCATCTATCCATAAAGGATTATGGTTGGAGTCATCACTTAAAAGAGTAGCTTGTTTAGTAAAGTCTCCTAGCACGATGATATTACCTTCATTTTTCAAATTATAAATATCTTGTTCTAAATTATTATAGGAACAATTTTTATCTAGATTATTTTTCTTATAAAAAGTAGAATTAATAGGTGCAAAATAACAAGTTGCTATATACATCTTCTTAGAATTGGTGTTTGCAATTTCTATCCAAATGTATTGATTAAGAGGGTCAATCTTATGAAGTTGAATGTGAGGAGAAATGCTCTTTGATTATATTTACCTAATCATATTTAAAAATTACTTTGATAGCTAACTGATTGCCACGTAAGTGATTAACAGAAATTAAAATATTAACACCAGATAAATTAAGCTCAACCATTTATTTGTTAATAAATAATAAAATTTAATATATTCTTTTCAGGATTCGTTTCATCTTATCAACCTTTCGGCATTCACCAACATTTATTTAGCTACTGTGCTAGTATACTATATTAATAATTAATGTAATATTACTGACCATATATCGTATAACTACTCAGTGATAACCACTTTATAAAATTGATTGATAATAGTTTGAAAAGGTTGATTGTTTATGCCTTTTCATTTCTTGAATTCTATCCTTCATTGTGTGCAATTCACTCTTGAAACCCTGAGAATCTATCCTATTTGAGTTTGAATGATATCTTTAATTTTTTTATCAATCATTGCATCTAGCTCTATTTAGAATTTTATGTCTCTTTCTTCACTTCTTTTTTCTAATGTGTCTAACTATATTTGGATTTTGGCATCTTTCTCTTTTCTTTTTTTTCCTACTGATTCCCTATAATTGTGAATTGAACTTGAAACATCATAGAACTTCATTTTCATGGCACTTTCCAATTGAGCTGCCCCCCGGGGGCACATTAATATTATATATTAATGTATATTACATTAATGTATTATACATGACTACGCCCGAACTAGGTCACACTAGCGTTCTCCTCTTTATGCATAACAACCAAATTAAACATAAACTCGCAACTCTCATTTTGGACAATGGAAGCCAAAATAATCTAGTCTCCCAACACCTATTCCACCATTTGCAACTTCCCACCACTCCACACCTAGATCCCTATCAACTTGGTTGGGTACGAAGGGGAGGAACGTGCATCATTATCACCTTTTGTTGCACTGTAAATTTTTCCATTGGACCCTTTCGTGACATTGTGGTCTGTGATGTTTCACCTTTAGACTATGTTGACCTCTTGTTGGGTATCCCATGCCAGGAAGACCGACAAGAAGAGTACCATGCCAAAACCCATTGGTACAATCTTCAACATGAATGACAGACCTATGTTCTTAATTTAGCACCTCACACTTCCCCTCTGTTGCACCATAGAAAAGAAGAAACTAACCATGTCATTCACAAAAAAATTGTTTCTCTATGTTTGGCTTGCCATGTTCAATGATAGATCCTCAATAATTTGACACCTCCCATCGTACTCCTGCTCCTCTCAAAATTTTTAATGTCACTTAGTCTCCCACAAGGTTCCCACCCTTTCTATCCATTGCACTATCCATCGATCTCATTCATCACACATCATTAACCAATTCCCCATCATATCGACCTATTACCAAAGACACTACCAAAGTTAAATGACAAATGGGTCAATTTGTTGAGTATGGCCATCATCCATCCTCCTCCTCCACTTGCAACACTTAGCCTTAATTACTCCAAAGAAGCATAGTATCGAATGTTGTATATTTAACACTTGCCACACACTCACCCAAGCCATAATTAATCATTACTATCACTTACCCTGCATTTCCTCTAAATTTTCTATTGGATTTGTTCATAAACAAGGAAGTCACCAGGTGAATTACCACTCTGAGACCCTTTCCCTAGCCAAATTCAATTACAGAAACTATGCCAAAGTATTCTACCTCCTAATGCAGCCTTTGCAAAAGTGACACCCTTAGAACAAGGCCACACTGGCATGCACTCTTCCACTCGCTTAGCATCTTTCAAGGTATCTATTGTCTTTCTGTATCTTGTAGCCACAGATATTCCTCTTAGTTTGGCTCCATCGATATCAACACATCAACATCGACAACAACAACATGACCATAGTGGAATTCATCATTTATCACAACAACACACTCCAGTTTCATTTTACTTGTAAGTAACACCGAATTGTTCCAAGAAACATCATGCTTCATAGTTGGTCGATTAAGAGTGCCCTAACTCTAGCACAGGCCAAGTGGATGATAATCGAGATAGTGCTAGTTTTTTTATGTATGTTTATGTCAATTAGTCACATAATTGTAATAAATCTTTCGTCTGTTTAAGTAAGCAAGGCTATGTCTAAATAAATGATCAGTCACTTTTGTGTCATTCATTGATGTGGGAAACTTCTCTCATGAGTCTAAATTTGCAAGAGTTGAAGAAAATAAAAGAAGCAATTACCTTTGTAATAAGTTTCCCTGTATTATTAAAGGGGACGTTTTTCTCTAATACACTCATGATTTTTTTCTGAATCTTATGCTTTCTTCTCTGCATTTACAATTCTGTTGTATAAGTCTCTAAGGTTGTTGTGCACCAATGAACTAGTGTGCTCCATCCATTATTCACTTGTTTATTCTGGTGTATGTTTTTTGAGGCAATGTGCACTCATAAAAACAAGTGTGTCCTCTCTATAGTGAATTCATTGTTGTTGAGTGTGTCCTACAAACTACAAGTGCACTCTCTTGGAAGTGAGTTGTTGTTTTATCTGAATTCACCCTTCAACATTTGAGTGCGTCCTCTTATTTTCCAATTTTAATCAAATCATATTCCTTAGCACTACACATTCTTAGTAACACATGCATGTTCCTTAGGAGAAGAAGGTGTTCTCTTTAGAAAGTGTGTGTCCTATTGTGCCTAGGGGAAGAGGGGGAAGAAAGAGAGAGAGAGAGAGAGGTTGGGATGGTGAGATAGAGGGAGAGAGAGAAACAACAAGAGTGTGGTAGGGGGATATGGAGGGTCAAGATATAGAGGTACATCTATGGAGACACACACACACAAAGTTTTGCAAGAGAGTGAGGAAGGAATGGAGAGAGTGAGAAGGACGAGTGTGTGAGAGAGAGAAGGAGGTGGATGGATCACAGGAGGGTGCGAGATACAGAGATAAATAGAGGGAGGAAAGTGGAGACGTTTTATAAAATTCAATTAAGTTACCCTTATGATCTACAACAAGGGAATATTTAAGTGGGGAAACAAAACTACCACCCTCTAGGAAAAGTGTACCTCATAGTTATAGGTGGGTTATCTAAGCCTATACTATAGATCGACATAGGATATGATGCAGGAGCATTGCCAACTCATCAAGCAAGCCAGCGTGGAGTGCAAGACAGCTGGACAAGCCAGTGCAAAATTTTGAAATTGCCTTGGAAATTGTTGCACGTTTCTTAAATGAGTCATTTAAGAGGTGGCACACTTGTACATTGTAAATGGACCTTGAGTGGATAGCTCTCGTCCTTAGGTAGATAGTCATAATTTAAGATAGTTAATGCTGGTAGATAGGAATTTAATTGTAGATTTGATAGCTTTAGAGTCCAAGAGGGAAAACGGATATAGACACCCTCATTGTATCATTGTAACATTATCAATTTAGGAAGAGCAGAAGAGCATGCAGAGAACTATAAGAAAAACACCCATGTACAGACATTGAATTAATAGAAGAAAGCTTTGATTCAATCTCATGGTTATGTGTTATTTCGCTGTGTATTGATGATTGTGCTCATGAGTGTTTGCTTCCTGTCATGCATTTGCTTTTATATGCTATGTATGTGATTTCATGGTTGAATTGAAGTCTGAGAGGGAGATAGAATGAGTTTCAATTGTTTCTCTAACTGAACCAGAGGATTCTTGCAAGGAGTGCAGTTGAATTATCCACAAGGAGTGCATCGACAGAAGGGTTCAATTAGAGATAAATTTTGTTCTCATTCCCTTGAAGGTACAGTTAAGCATAGTGTCATGCAAAGAGTGCGCAGGCCAAGGAAAAGCCTCAGGGTTGCGAACCTGAGAAAAGATTTGAAAGACTGCTGCTGTAGGAGTGGGCAGAGTCGAGCGACTTCAACACTTAGACAAGGTTGAAGGTTTGCCGCAAGGAGTGTGTGAAAAGTTCCTTCTAAGTAATTGAGAATTGCAGGGAAGCTCAGGAGGAATATACCTTCGAATTCAAGGAAGGGTAAGTGCAGGGACGCTGCTGTGGAAAGTCTGAGAGGAAGCGTTGCAGGTTGGCGAGCAGTCAAATGAGTCTCGTAGGGAGACACTTCATTAATTTTGTGGATTTCATAAGGAAGAACGGACGATTGAAATCCTTCGCGGAGATTTCGTGAAGTTCCATGGGCCGTTGGATCTTGTGGAGGTGCAAGGAGATTACGGTGCGAACGTCTGAAGGTTTAGAGCTTAGGAGGGGAAGAATCGTTGATCCAGGCCACGGGGGCCGTTAGATCTACATGAGATATCGTATATTGAGGATTCATGAGCTGGAGTTGCAAGGGATTTCATCAAGAATTGCAATATCATGAGACACGATATCCCGACAGCCAAAGGGTAGCGTGTGGGACCACAGGAGTGAGTGGAAGACAGGCGGCAGAGGTCGGGAGATCTCACGAACTTGAAAGTTCATAGGGTGAGAGCCCAAGTATTGGGTACTCCAAGTCACGAAGATGCGAGGTTGCGATTAGCGAAAGAGCGATAGGATTGTATCGAAGTTTTGGCATATCACGAGTGGGGAGTCGGTAAAGTAAAGGGCTTGGTATCGCAAGTAGCGAAATCACAATAGAGCGAAGTCCCGATAGAGGATAGGGGAAAATTTAGCGATTTGACTGGCCATCGGGTCTCGGAGATTCGAGAGCCCAGTGATCGATAACGAACTTGTGAAGCCGCGAGTTTCGATCCTCCGAAAGTAGAGAAGGGAGGATCGTGCCGAAGAGAACTATGGGTGCAGATTTCCCTATAGGGAAATAGAAGAACCTTGGAGTTCTTCGGGCCGAGAATAAGAAGATCTTGTGAGTGCACGTGGACCTTATGACCTGCAAGTAGTGAAGGGGCTGTGTTGCCGCCAGGATATCTAGAGATAGAGGAGATATTATTTCTAGACTATTGGAACAAATATTCAATCTATAAGATATCAAGATCTATTTTAGAAATTAGAGGAAGATAGCGGTGAGTCTCGGAAAGGACATTCAAAAATCATACTAGAAATTTTCTTATGTCTAAAAGAGCATGGAAAAAATTCCAAGAAATTATGGTAAATAAAATATTACAATGATTAATTTCCTGGGACTTATCTATGCATAATCCTTATACTTTGAACTCATTAAAAACATGTAATACATTGCATTTACATCAATTTTAGCTTATTCCATTAATATTTTATAGCATGCTTGCAAGTTACGATTGAGTAAGTCTTCTTCGATAACCCATTTTGTCATTTCCCAACACTAAGGGGTCCGCAAAAAGTTATTTTACCTTTTTTTTCATTTCTCAACACCAAGGGATCCATGGTAAGATATTTTATCCTAAACTAGCCAAAAAGGGAGAGGAAAAAAGAGAGAGGGTAGAGAGAGGTGGGGGAGGATAGAAGGGGGAATTGGGATAGAGGTAGGGAGAGAGAAAGAGGGAGGGATGACCAAAAAGGAACAGAGAACCTCTTGGAATTGAATTCCATAACTATAAGGAATGAAAATATTTAATTGAAAGCCAAACAAAAACAAGAGAAATCTTAAATGATAAATTAGTCCATAATTGTGACAACAAGTTCACAATACAAAATATCTTCTTTATAAACAATGATATAGTTAATCCATAAGGAATTAGATTTCAATAGGTCAATGAGAAGAAAAACACAATAACAATAGTAAATATAGAAGCTATCCTATAGTGTCTTAGGTTTTCTAGAATTGTTTTTAGTTTCAAATAATTTGTGGAGGAAATTGGAAATATTGAAATAAGTGTTAATGATTAAAATCAAAACCCAAAGAAAAATAACATAAAACTATAATTCCCAATTAGTACATCTAATTCTCAATAATTGTAATTCATTGATTCAAGAAATAAACGAATTATTGTGAAACGACCTTCAGATCGAATACAAGGGTACAACATTGTAGCTTTGAGGATGAGAACTTTGATTTTGAGGAAGAAAACTACACTTTAGGCTAAGAAGACCTCAAAGCTAGAGGCTGGAGGACTAAGTCAATACTATATATGGGCATAGCAAATGTAGAGTGGTGTATCCTTTTCATCCCCTGAATGAAAAAAAGAGGGAGACTTGCAAGTTTAGTTGGGTTAGTTGAATAGGACAAAATTTAGTATAGGAGTCAAATGACTCAATAACATGAAATAAACAAACAGCTAAGGTAATACTAATTAAAGAAACTAAACTAAAGTGCATATGGAAATTAGAACCAAAATCAACCAAATAATTAGCCAATATTCATGCCACCAGTTAATAGATTGTATTAGAGGGAAAACACCGAAGAGAAAGGGAGACTTATGGGTCCCCTCTTCCTCCAAGGGAGGGCGCTTGAATCTGCTATGAGAGAGTTCTTTTTACAAATAGAAAACTAAAAGGAAATGGTGAATAAATCCAAAGCTCATTCACTCAAGAGGTGATGTGAATGGCCCAATGAAATTGTGCTAGTATGCTCCAATAAGAAAAGAGGTTCCTTGTAGGAGAATAGAGGCAGCGTAAAAATACAAATAGATTATTGAAAATATAGTGCACCCATGGTCTCTTTTTATAGAAAATATTTGAGGAATTATCCAACCGATCATTAGTGTGAACAAAGGGCCCTTTAGGTCTTTGTCCATACCCTCACTCGGATTCAGTTCAGATTTGAGGGTCAAATTGACTTGGGAGCTTAACTAGAAGTGGGTGGGAGGACAACCAGAATCATAAATGCATCGTTCTGAGGTTTCTATGGATTTTTACATATATAGTCGTGCATCGAGCATATGTGTGCTTTCCCTTCATTTTTGACTGGTTCATGTGTGTCTACATCCTTTATATCTAAGCACATGCTAATTTTATAACTAGTTGTATAGTTTGTGCCCTTTGGAAATTCATTTTTTGGGCCATGAATGAACTAATAGGTGTTTGGAGATACTGTATTTTTTTAACCATTTGCGTATGAAATTTTAGTGATAATAGATTCCCCCTAATGTGTGAGGTTAGGAGCATACGTATAAACAAAATTGACATAGACCCCCCCTTCTCTCCCAAGGGATGCATAACCTTTGGTTCTAGGATCGATCAAGAAAATCAGTCTGACTGACTCTTTGGGTCTCTGCTAGACCCCAAAACCACTTACATAGGTCCTTTATACTAAGGCATAGGTCGTATTAGACTCGCAGATTCTCTCCTCTGAGCATTGTTCAACTTCAATTCCAATCGAATGATAACTCTTCTCTGGCTAATCCCCTTCCTTCTTGTGACCGTAGCTATGAACGCTCTCCTAAATCAAAATGTGTTTTTGGTTTCACATGTTGGGTCTTGGCATGTGAGTCACCCCGAATCTCCCTACCTGTGAAATACCGATAGGAGCCTACCATGTGCTGGCCCCTAAATTATCCTTTGTTGATGTGACCCTTCGCTATGAACGTGGGCCAATATTTCGAGTGCTTCATGATTTCACATTTAGAAACTTTGTGCCTCACAGAGTTTGCTTGCTCATCCTCTCGAAACCTGAACTTGCAAGTTCTTCTTGTAAGATCAACGGTCCACTACCCCCACGATCCAATGGTCGTGGTCACCTTTTAGCATATTGGGACTTCACGTTTCCTGAAGTTCAAAGGTTTCACACCTACCTTCTCTCGATATCCAAAATTTTAATATATCCTTCTCCTGAAATGAACCGATTGTCCAGATCTCTCCTCGACTCGACGGTCCAAATCAAATCGCAAACTCAAATTTCGCGAGTTCCCTCTCCTATGTGTGTGAATCGTTAAATATCATGCACCTTGTCTTGAATCAGATGGTGGTTGATTCTTTTCATTGTTTTCTGACAACCACTATATCTCACCCTCCTGAACTTTTGATTCCCTTGGATTAAAATATTTTCTAAGTGTCCAAAGTTTTCTAACTTTTTCTTCTCCGACGAATCCGACTCTTGGATCTCGTTAACACTTATGAAAAGTGTTTTCCCTCCCAAGATTGGTCTTTTGAAGGCTTCAATCTCACGCACAATCCTTACGTTTCAAGGATTTCAATAACTCAGATCCGAAGGATTTCTAAAAGATAAATTCTTCTTGCCCTCCTGATGTTGCTCTTTTTCTCGATGCACACCTTGCAATTGATTCTTGCACAAGTTTTGAATTCTTACGGATGATTGTGTACACCTTGCAGTAGTGAATTTGTACTCCTTGCAAAGGGAAAGTTTTGTGCTATCTCTTTTGAGGTCTGGAATTGAAAAAGATCCCTTCAATTCATTCATTGCGTTATGTGTGTACATGTAATGAACCTCAAAATACCATACAAAAAAAAAGCTTTTGTTTACATATTTTACTTGGCAAGAAGGAATCCATTAGTGATAATAATTCTACTAATGCAACTCTGATATAGAACTTCACCATTGAATTTTATTATTATTATTATTATTATTATTTACTATACAACTCACTAAATCCTCCCTACCACATGCTATTTGAAGTATGTCATCATGTCTTACCTTAAGTGAGAAAGCTATAAAGGAAATCTGCAAGGCTTTAGCAAAAGAACTAAAACCTTTAGGCATAGGGTATAAATGATTAAAGTAACTTTACATAATCCATACTAAACTCACCCTGTCTGGCATAAGGTCTCGATACCATACTCGCACCCAAATGTGCTCGAAATTTTCTCCCAGGGATATCTCTTTGGTTCCTACCAACTTGGCCATGGATCAGGTAAGGACCGATGATTGTCACAAGCCTCCAGGCTCTGGTCAGTTAAAGGATCTTAACTCAAAAACTAGTCTAATTGAAAGCTTGATGTCATGTCAGTAGTGCACCTATGACAACGAGAATCCAACCACTACCTAAGACCTATCACAGGCGTATGGAAGCGACCTTTATTAAATGGCAAAAGAAATCCCTGACAGGGTATTAAAATCTCTGCATCCATCGTTAAGGAAGTCTACTAGTCATACTGAAATTGTTGGGATCTATACTCAAAGTGTCTCACTGACCCTACCCTAGTCATGTGGCTCACCCTTCCTTTGCACTAACCACGTTTAATTCATGGCGACAAGGCATCATTTACGTTTGGAGAGGGTTTAGGGTTTTTCATTTCGATTTCTTTATTTTTTGTGTCTGAAGAGGCTCTGTGTGTGGAGGGGGTTTAGAGGTGAAGATTGTGTCCATGGTGGTTTCCTCCATCTGATTACAGATGACATGTCTTACATTATGGGAAAGTTCTTCTCTAACTTCAAACGTTAAAACCCTAGTTATTTCAATAGGAAGACTATGATCTTTTTTTAACAAATTGTCGGTGTCAAGCTATCGTTTTGTGTTCTCCCTTATTCTCCTCCTATGGAATTCTTACTTTGTCAAGCTTCCTTACATTACATTTGGATCCATCCTTAACCCTGTTGCAATGGCCTTTTACTTGATCTTTTCGACGATTCCCTTCTATTTACAAAGACGGACAATTAGCCTACCTATCTAGGCTTAGGATATAGGGTTTTGTAATTCTTTGTCGGGAACCAAAATTCATATCTGAGTATTCATGAATCAAAGGGTAGTGTTTATTCTTGTGTTTGATTCTCAAAATCCTAGCCAGAGTAATCTCTACGTTTAATTTATTAACCAAAGCGAATTCTGTGAAAAGGGGTTTTGGGTAGCCTGGACTCACAGTTAGGGTACTCCTGATTTCAAAGGGTGGATTAAGCTCTGCTCCTCGTTTCAAAGGGAAACATTGAGGAAGGATATATATCCAATTGGGTTCACTCACTACCTCTAGTGATTCAGTCTCATAATCTATGGGTGGAAGAAAGAACCCTAGGTATGCTTTGAGATCTCCCATGAAGGCATCTATAGCCAAACTAGAACCTAGCATTGAAGGAGCGTTAGGAGATTTGGGGAGTTAGTTGGGAGGGAGTAGGCACCCTTGGGGGAAATCCCATATTTATTGAAAAAATATAAAGTGGAATGTGAAATCCACTATGGAAAACAAAAATCTATTTTGGGGTCACTTAAAGAAAGGAATGCCTTAGGTAGGGCTACAAATTGATAGTCTTATCATTGAACATCAGGGTTATGAGAAATTATCTAAGGAAAATTTCTCTCGATAGGTTAGTGGTTTGTCATAAGCAATACATAATTATTCTTTAGGAAACTATGGTCTATAGTTCCATAGTGATTAGGCTTTTGAAGGGGTTTTTAAACATTGGAATTTTTCGGTTCTCGATGCATAAGGTCACTTGGGTGGTCTCACCATCGCTTGGAATAGGAACTTTTGTTTAAGGAAATGAAATATACTTAACTATATACTGGATTGAAGCATATTAATTTGAATTGAATGAGATTATATTCGTGTTAAATGTTTATGGACCTCATAATAACAAGAAGATCATAATGATACATTATTTGAAATGGAAGATATTAAATGGAATGATGTGATATTGGGATTCGATTTGAATTTAATTATAAAACATGTAGAGGTTTGGGATGATAGTGATTGAATGGATTAATTGGCAAGATATTTACCCACTATAGAGAGGAAAGGACCCTTATTAACATTGAACTAGTAAAATCATCACCCACTTGGAGAAACATCAAGTTGAGTGAAGATGGGATCTCGATGAGATTTTTTGTTGGTTTTTGGTGAGTGAAGATATTGTTGGTTTTAAAGATAAATTTATAAAATGGGTAGCATGAGTGACTGATTTGACCATTCTTCCATCTTTTTCCACATATAAGTCGGGGATAAAAATCCACCTAAACCCCACAAATTCATTTCTCACTAGTTGTTGAATAAGAATATTAAAATATTGTTAAAAAGGAATGGACCATATTTGTTTCATTGCTAAATGAAACAACTATGTGCCAGTGGGACAAGAATCTATAGAAGATTAAACAAGATATAGTTGAAACGGGTAAAGAAAAATATAGTAATTATGTAGAGGACCTGGTAACTATAGAAAGACACATTGAGCATATTTATCTAAATAACAACATTGGGGTGTTTGTAGAACATGAGATACATGAACTAAAGTTGGTGGAGTATGCAAAAAACGTTATTTTAGATTGGAGAAAAATATAGTGGAGGTGGAAAAGTAGGCTCACATGGCTAGAGCAAGGGGACGAGAATACCAAGTTCTTCCACAACCATGCCAATTTGGAAAATTAGCAAGGTAGATGGAACTAGGGTTTGAAAGTTTTGGGACATTGGCAAGGAAGGGGTAGATATTCTCAAAACTCTATTCAACAACCGTGCTGGAGTCAATGATGCAAAAAATATAAAATTTTCAACATTCTTTCCAACATTTTTGATCCAACATGATTTACAACATTTGGTGTTTTCTCCTTTTATCATTGTGTCTTGCACTGTCATAATATTAGGGTTATAAATTTATCTTCAAGAGGATAAGCTATGTGAGATCGGAAGAGC
>CBVK0103309910.1:0-36087 GCA_900067695.1 Picea abies
CGAGATCTACACTCTTTCCCTACACGACGCTCTTCCGATCTCACGGTTGAAAGAATCTCTTTTCAACTGGAGAAGTCGTGAAGTGTTGAGCATCGATGGCTTGTACGAACATGTGGCACATCCATTAGGTGGGGACCACGTGGTTGATAGGTGGCGTAACAACAAGTGCCCAGAGAAAGGTGGGAGCGGGTGACAGGTGGTGGACACATGTCACCTGGGAAAGAGTCAACCCATTGTTGACTTATCGTGGCTCAGGGTTTCGAAGGATGAAAAAATTGCACCTTGATCGCTAAGGTTGCGAGACATCGACAACCAAGGTCTCGTGCAATAGGCGGCAGTGACACAGCTCGTAAGAAGAGTACAACAGAGGAGACAAATGGTGTGTACGCGTCGCTTTGGTAGATTCCATGTAATGTTGACCTATCATGTATCGGGGATTCACAAAGGAGGAGCACGAGGGTTCAACACTCCAACTTGTGAGGTTGCGAGTTGCGAGTAGTGCTAGTGTTTATCCTAGCCTATGGTTATATGTAGCAAGCACTAGTGAGGAGGGAGCCATACCCGTATCGCATCTCGGGTATCGGCGTTTGGAGAAAAAGGAGTCGAGAGCCTTAACTCTCCAACTCACGAGTTGCGAGAGGCGCTTGCGCTAAGGCTAGGTTGTGGTCACTTGGAGGAGGATAAGGGAAGGGATGGTCTGCGTTAGGCCCCATAGAAATTCGAGGATTCTGTCCCTCGAAGAAAAAGATGAAAAATCTAGGTCGTCGTAGTGGGTGTGTGACAAATCGATATCAGAGAATGGTTACAACACTTGGTCTGCTTGGGCTCATGCACGAGTTGTGCAGAAACTCCATCTGAAGTACTCTTAAAAGGAGTAACCCTCTATCTTAACCCCCTTTATCAAAAGTCGAAGTTAAGAATGAAAATTCTTATTGTGTGTATACATTTGAAAAATATGAATATCAAGCACAAGTGGACGATCAAGCGCAGGAAATGACAGATGCATAGAATGGTAACGCACCATGAAGTGGGGGATGGCTTCCACAATAGAGACGAAGAGTCTGACGAAAGGAGAGTGGTAGAGACCCCTCCAGATCTAGCTGAGACTGTGAGGAGCCTCATGGTCGAACTACAGAGCTGCAAGGCCGACAACGAGAGGTTGATCAAAGATAAAGAGAAGCAAACAGAAATTAATGCAGTCTTGCTACAAAGTTTATCCAACATACAAAGACAATTGCAGCATGGACTTGACACCAGTCACGCAGACCGATGACAGACAAAGAAAAGTTGAAGTCCACCTGAGATATAGAAACGTGGTCTTTTAAGTTTCCACACTGGGAAGAGCACCTTGAGAAAGGTCCGCCCTAGAGATAAGGGACAAGAGACTGACGATTCTTCTGGAAAGGAAATTGGAGATTCAGAGGAATCTTTTAGTAGCAGAACTAGTTCTTATTCCCGAAGAAATGGAAGAAGTGAAAGCATTCCAAAAGTCATAATCTCGAAGAATTCAAGAAGGCCAAACCACCCTCTTTCGATGGTGAAATAAATAAGGGGGAGGAAGTGGAGGCCTGATTGCTTGGACTAAAGAAGTATTTTAGAGTTCGTAACTTCTCAGAAAACTTGAAGGCCCGAGTAGCCACTTTCAACTTGAATGGAAAGGCTTCCATTTGGTGGGAAGACCTTAAGAATGTAAAAGGGATTCACGAAGAGGACCTATCTTGGGAACGGTTTGAGAAATACTTCAGGAAGAAGTATCTGTCGGAAAAGTATTTCAACAAAAAGACTAAAGAATTCTATGAACTCAAGCTAGGGAAACTCATCATAGAGGAATATGTTAGTCGATTCCTCGCGTTGTTGAGGTACGTACCCTATATAAAAGCAAAAAAGGAAAAGGTGCAACAATTAATTAGTGGACTACCTAAGGACTATCAGAATAGGATTGAGTTTGACGAGCCAAAGACCCTAGAAGACACTATCCGAAAGGCAAGATATTTTTATGAACAACTTGGGCATCGGATAGAACCTCGCGAAGGTTGGAAGTAGAAGAATAGTTCAGGATTCCATAAAAAGCGGTTTAAATCCCCAAGATTTAAAAAATATAAAAAGGACTCAAGGATGAGCTTCCCAACCCGAAGTGTACACCAGCAGAATTTCCCCTCCCAGAGCGGAAATAGACCTTTTGGATCTACCCCAGGAAAGATTGATAACCCAAAGAGAGAATCCTTGAAATGTTGGGGTTGTGGAGAAGAACATCTACTGAGGGACTGCCTGCATCGGCAACAGAGCAGTTGGAGAATTTACAACGTTCAAGAAGCTACCACCGTCAATGACGTGGCCAGAAGTATGCCTAAATTTATGCAGTCGTGGATAATAAACAAGATGACCACCAAGCTTCAGTGGTGGAGATGGAAGGTATGATCACCAACCATCTAGTGTCTATTCTAATTGACCCTGGTTCAAATTTGAGTTATATAGCTCCTAAAGTTGTTGATAAGTGTAAATTATAGCCACATAAACACGCCAAGCCATGGTCGGTACAGTTAGCTACTAGCACCAAAAGAAAGGTAGTGGAGGTCATACCAGCTTGCCAATTCACTATGGGTGAATTCCCCACCCAAGAAAACCTTAACATACTACCCCTAGGATCATATGACCTGTTGATTGGTATGGATTGGCTAGCCACATATAAAGCCAGACTGGACTATTACCATAAAACTTTAGAATGTGTAGGTGAAGAAGGAAGAAGGATAACCCTTCGAGGGATCCAAAAACCTGTCTCGGTGAGATGAATATCAACCCTTCAAATGAGAAAGTATTGCAGAAAGGGATGTCCACTATATGAGATACAGGTGTTGGAATCAGTTGAAGATGACAAACCAAGCCTCTAAGACCACCCCATACTAAGAGAATATAGAGATGTATTTTCGGAAGAGGTGTCGGGTCTACCTCTGAGAAGGGACATTGACTTCTTGATAGAACTTGCACCAGGAGAGGTGCCAGTGTCTAGGACACCCTATAGGATGAGCAAACCCAAGCTAGTTGAGGTTAAATTACAACTAAAAGAAATGATGGACAAAGGCTACAGCCGTCCCAATGTTTCCCCATGGGGAGCACCAGTTCTGTTTGTAAAGAAGAAAGATGGTACCCTCCGACTGTGCATAGATTATAGACAACTCAATAAGGTAACCATAAAGAACAAGTACCCCTTACCTAGGATCGATGACCTGCTCGATCAATTGGGAGGTGCTTCCATCTTCTCAAATATTGACTTGAGATTTGGATACCATCAAGTCCAAATCAAGGGTGAAGACATCCAAAAAACTACCTTCAGGACGAGATATGGTCACTATGAGTTTGTGGTAGTACCATTTGGATTAACCAATTCCCATGCCACTTTTATGTGCTTGATGAACAATGTGCTCAGCAAATTCCTAGACAAATTTGTACTGGTTTTTATCAACGATATATTAATTTACTCCAAGAATAGAGAGGAATATGAGGAACATCTTAGACTTGTACTTCGAGTGCTAAGAGAACATCAACTCTATGCCAAATTTAGCAAGTGTGACTTTTTCCAGAAGCAAATACATTACTTGGGCCATATCATATCTGAAGAAGGAGTAGTAGTAGACCTTGACAAGATCAGGTCTATCATGAAATGGCCTACCCCAAAGGAAGTTTCAGATATCAGATCCTTTATGGGCTTAGCAGGATACTATAGGAGATTTATAAAAGGATTCTCCAAGATTGGTTGTCCAATCACTGCCCTCCAAAAGAAGGGAGCTAAATTCACGTGAACACAAGAATGTGAAGAAATATTTCAATCCCTAAAACATCTACTGACCCACGCACCCATGCTGGAGATTGTTGATCCCGAAGATGACTTCCCTGTGTGCATAGATGCCTGCAAGGAAGGGCTCGAAGGAGTCCTTATGCAAGGAGGAAGTGTAGTCTACTATGAATCCCAAAAATTGAATGAGCACAAAGCCAACTATATGACCCATGATCTAGAAATGGATGCCATAGTGCATGCCTTGAAAATGTGGAGGCATTACCTCCTGGGAAGGAGATTCGTACTCATGACAGACCACTGTGGATTGCGACATCTATTTGACCAACCAAAAATCAATGCTAGACAAGCTAGGTGGATAGCCCTTCTTAGTGAGTTTGATTTCGAAATCAAACATATCAAGGGAAAGGAAAATAAGGTGGTCGATGCCCTTAGCAGAAGTATGAAAACAATTCATCTGGCAGTAGTGAGCATCTGCGAGACCAACGTCAGGGAAAGAGTTAAGAATGCATAGGAAACAGACACATTCTTCCAAACCGTGACCTCGTACCTGGAGCAAGAACCCATAGGGATAAAGTATGAAGGCTACCAGATGATAGATGGAGGCCTGCTGACTTACAAAAATAGATTGTATATTCCATATTATGATGACTTGAAGAGGTTCATAATGGATGAACTACATAAAATACCATATACTGGTCATCCAGGATACCAGAAGATGATCACGGCCACCAGGAAATAATTCTATTGGCCTATATTGAAGAAAGACGTAGCTGAGTACTTAGCCAAATGCATAGAATACCAATAGGTTAAAGCAGAACACCGACACCCAGCAGGATTAATACAACCTCTACCAATCCCGGAATGGAAATGGGAAACCATTTCCATGGATTTCATCACTGGATTACCAACATCAACCAAATAGAATGACGCCATCATGGTAGTGGTGGATAAACTGAGCAAGTCTTCTCATTTTATCCCCATCAAGTCAACTTGCAAGGAAATATACATCGCCAACATATTCATGAAGGAGATATTCAGACTACATGGTATGCCTAAAGAGATCGTGTCTGACAGAGACACGAAATTTACTTCCAACTTTTGGAAATCCTTGATGGTTGGTCTAGAGACCAAATTACTGTTTAGCATAGCCTATCATCCTCAAACCGATGGACAGATGGAAAGAGTGAACCAAATATTAGAAGACATGCTAAGGATGCATGTAATGCATCAACCCAAAAAGTGGGAAGATTACCTGCCACTAGTGGAATTCACCTACAACAATGGCTACCAAGAATCCCTGAAGATGAGCCCTTTCGAAGTCCTCTATGGTAGACCGTGCAACACTCCAATGCGTTGGAGTAATCCCATGAACAGAGTTACTATTGGACCTGACATGTTGAAATAAATGGAACAACAAGTGACTCAGATAAAACAAAATCTAAAGGTTGCTCAGAACAGATAGAAAAGTTACGTCGACCGAAAGAGAACTCTAAGAGAATTCAAGATGGGAGACCACGTATAGCTCAGAGTTAGGCCCAGGAAGAGTTCCCTGAGGATGGGAGCTTGTGCCAAGTTGGCACCTCGGTATTGTGGACCCTTTGAAGTTCTATATAGAGTGGGACCTGTAGCCTATAGGCTATCACTTCCTCCCACAATAAAAGCACATAATGTTTCACATGTTTCATTATTGAAGAAATATGTACATGATTCTAATCATATAAATGGTTGGTCTGTGATCCAGGTGGAACCGGAGGGAGAATACCTGCCAGAACCTCAATGCATACTGGACAGAAAGGAAACCCCACTCAGGAAATGAACCATTGCACAGGTCAAGGTGCAGTGGAAACATTTTGGCCCAGAAGAGGCTACGTGGGAAATGGAAGATTCCATGAAACATGCATATCCGATTTTGTTTACTTCTGTACATACACGTCATATTGATAGATAGAACATCGAGGACGATTTTCCTTTAAGGGGGAGGGAATTGTAACACCCTGTTTCCCCCAGTCTGTAAAAATAACTATAGTGGCCAAGAACTATGGCAAACTCAAAGATGTGAATGTTTGATTTGATGGACCTTTGTATAAAAGGTCGATGAATGTAAATTATGTTATGAATATGTGTTGCATGACTGTTGGGAGGGGGATGTGCTAAAAGAGACCACGATGGCTAATGAGAGGTGGTAGAAGGGACCTGGAATGGTTGCGTTAGCTTCCACTAAGCCAGTACCGTACTGGTTTTTACTTGCTCAAAGACCAAAGCAACTCTCTGACCCTGGAATGGATTTCCCATCATATTGGTAGGTGGGGAGGCTCCTCAAGAGTTAATGAGGGGATGGGGGTGAACTGCCCATCAGTAAAATCTCTCAGACCTGACCACGAATGGGGAAATTCATGCCACACGCAATCTTGTAGAGAAAAAGGCAAGAGAGGAAGTGTGGTAGAGGGTAAAGAAAGGAAAGGAACACGCGCGACAGGGATCGCAGAAGAAAAATCAGAGGAACTATGGAAGTACAGGGAGTTCTGAACAGAGGAGAAGGAGAGTAGCCTTCATCCTTGATTTCCGTTGAGCTGGAAGTAGGAGACTGAATCTCAAGCATCGTGGTCTAGCTCGGGGGTGGCTAGTGGTAAATCCATTTGGAGTCACTAAGCCTACGGTTGGGTGGAAACGAGCACCCCTCTCAGCAATTGCATCATGCCTGGTGGACATGATAATTGTTTTATGCCTTGTATTTTGAATTGAATATCATGAATACATGCTCATGTTTATATGCCCATAATGATTTATGTGTGGAATGATTGCCTGGTGTTTTAGACTGGAAATAATGGATGCATGTGTATACTTACATGCCATAGTTGGTTTTTGTACAAATGATTAAGTTTGGGGCATGAGTTCTCTCCACCGAGAATCATCTTGTTTGCTTGATTCTTGTAATATTATGGAAAGGCTCCTCGAGAGTACTCTTCCCCGGGAATTACCCCATAAACCTTGGAACCGTATCGAACCTTTACCCAGAGACTCGACTAAGACCAGGGACAATTGCCCAAGAACCCTCTGAAGGTTCATGTGATCTGGGTCTGGAAACCTTATGCAAGAAAGAGTAGCTCTCTAAGGTCTCGAAGTCGTGGGAGTTTGAAACTACAAGAGGTTGAATTTCGTGATTCAAGCTCAGAAAGGATAGCGAGTCCAATTAGCGAAAGAGAATACCCCATCGTTTGGTAGACAAACAGTCGGAATCCTTTCGGAAATACCCAAGATCTGTCAAGACCAATGGATCTAGAGGAGGAGCACAGGCATTAACACCTCGACCCTTTCAGCCTTCACAAGTAGCGATGGGATCTAGGACCATAGATCCAAGGATCTATTGGATCTCTATTGACCGTCGATCTTAACCTTTGCATAGGCAGGAGAGTGGACTCGACAACGTCCTGAAAGTCCCGAAGTATTCGGAACCGTCCGTTGGCATAGGACGCGTGGCAATCAAGTAGCATTCCGCTGACTCGCGAGTTGGAGTGGACAAGGGTAGGACTGCACGAACTCATGATTCACGAAATCACGACGTGATTGTGGTCGTTGGATCCAAGCCACGGGAGAACTGTTGGATCAAAACCTCCACGTGGTATCGCATATCAGGGGTTCAAAGGTTGAAAGAATCTCTTTTCGACTGCAGAAGTCGCGAAGTGCCTAGCATCGAGGGCTCGTGAGAACACGTGGCACATTCGTTAGAACATTCGTTAGGTGGGGACCGTGTGGTTAACAGGTGGTGTAACAACAAGCGCCTAGAGAAAGGTGGGAGCGGGTGACAGGTGGTGGACACATGTCGCCTGGGAAAGAGTCAACCCATTGTTGACTTATTGTGGCTTGGGGTTTCGAAGGATGAATAAGTTTCACCTTGATCGCTAAGGTCACGAGATGCCAAGAGCCGAGGTCTCATGCGACGGGCGGCAGCAACACAGCTCATAAGCAGAGTACAGCGGAGGAGACAAGTGGTGTGTACGCATAGCTTTGGCAGAGTCGACGTAATGTTGACCTATCGCGTATCGGGGATTCGCAAAGGAGGAGCACGAGGGCTCAACACTCCAACTCGCGAGGTCGTGAGTTGCGAGTAGTGCTAGTATTTATCCTAGCCTATGGTTATATGTAGCAAGCTCTAGTGAGGAGGGAGCCATACCCGTATCGCATCTCGGGTATCAGCGTTTGGAGAAAAAGGAGTCGAGAGCCTTGACTCTCCAACTCGCGAGTTACGAGAGGCGCTTGCGCTAAGGCCAGGTTGTGGTCACTTGGAGGAGGATAATGGAAGGGATGGTCTGTGCTAGGCCCCATAGAAATTCATGGATTATGTCCCTCGAAGAAAAAGACAAAAAATCTAGGTTGTCGTAGTGGGTGTGTGACAGTCAAAGTGTTGTGCATTTGACTAAAGGTCTAGTGTATCAAAATGGGACAAGTGCGTCAGTTTCTTAGACATGTTACTGATGGAGGAAGAATGGTCCATATTGGAGTGAATCATGCAGGCATCCTCACGTAATGATATCGTTAGAGAAGTTGCAGAGTTGTGATGGTGTTTGACTTCTCTTGGCTTGTAGAAAATGTGATGAATTAAGGGGACAATATATTAAGCAAATTGATTTCAAGGTGGATATTGTTGAAAACATGCCAACGAATTTCCTCATGCGCTCACATGCACATGCATATAAGCTATATTTGGAATGTGCATACATGCACTCATTGTAAACATAGTGTAAAGTGTGTAATCTATTTATTAACTATTCATGTAACTATGTTATCTATTCATGATCAGTTTGTATAACGGAGTGATAGATGTTATATATATGAACATACCCATAGAGGTGAGAGTGAAATGTGTGTAGAGAACAAATTGTGTGAGAGGAGAGGATTGTTGTATGCATGAGATTGGATATTTTAATTCTCCCTTGAATAATAAGAATACCAAACATCATTGCATGTGGTTTTCCACATAAGTCACTGTTTTAAATTGTGTTTAATATTGCTTGTTTATGCTCTATTTTGCATCACATCGAACCCTATATACATACAAAGAATATGTATGTCAATTACAACGTAGTGCATTCAATACAATGCCCACATGCCTTGAGAACCAATGACAATATCCCAACAAACAAAATACTGTAAAGTAATTACATAAAATCCAAAGTGATATAATGTGGCCTACAACACAATAACAATGTCCCAACAAACAAATTACTGTAAAGTAATTACATAAAATCTAAAGTGGTATAATGTGGCCTACAACCCAATAACAATGTCCCAACAAACAAATTACTGTATGAAAACCCAATCACAATGTCCAAACAAATAAATTACTGTAAAGTAATTACATAAAATGCAAAGTGGTATAATGGCAACCCAAAGACAATGTCCAAACAAATAAATTACTATAAAGAAATTACATAAAATCCAAAGTGGTATAATGGAAACCCAATCACAATGTCCAATTGTAAAATAATTACAGAAAATTCAAAGTTTTGGTTGAAAAAGGAACACAATATAAAACATAAACTGAAAATTGATTGTAGTTATTAGTCCCTGTCGTAGGTGTAGAGGGACTATAGCGATCGATAAATCGTTGACTTCATATTATTCTATCCTTTGACCACAAATATTTCCATATTATCTATTGTCAGAACAAGGGAACTGAAAACATCGATTTTTATATAAAAAAAAGTACTATATTTGTCATGATATGATTGGACAAGGGATTGGAGGTCTTATTATCGGCTTCGCTATTCTCAATGTTATATATGTTGGCATACCCAAAGTATTTGATCGTATATGGTCTTTTTTGAATCATATATTTTGTTATGAATTCGTCGATGGTGGATTAATGCTAGCATTAATTCGAATGTTTGGTTTAGCATTTTATGCTAGGTAAATTTATGGCAATGTTAGATATGGTGGCATATCCAAAGTTTGGCTTTCCAAAACATTTTGTGGTGTTCGAACTATTGTTACAAAAAATATAATTTTTCTTTTTGGGATACGTCAGAGTCCTGCCACATTGAATTTTTTTCTTAAATGTTTACAGTGCATTTGTGACAGACTTAAATGTTTACCTAACAGGCTTGGTAGTGTTGAATGGTTACTTAACAGGCTTGTTACAAGACATTTTCTTTTGTTTTTAAAAATTTTATGCTCCAGCAGCGTTGTTGGTTCGGTGGTCCATGCTTGCTTTTTGCATGCCACTGATTTCTTATTTCCATGTTGTCGTTGTTCTTGCTTGTTTGTTCGTGTTGTTGCAATTTGGACGCTTGGATTTCTGCAATCGCAATTGGAACAACATCGCTCCTGGGGGGGTGGATGTTTCTTGCTTCTTTCTTCGTTGTATGTTGTTTATTGTTGCTTGATTCAACTTTGTCGGCTACCAGTCCTACGCCTGCATTTGGGCCTTTTAATGCTTCTTAGTTGGGTTCTTGTTTGGTTCTTGTTCTTGTTTGGCCAGGGTTTGCAAATGTTGGGATGTTGCATCCGCGGTTGGATCTTTGGTCGCATTTTGTTTTGCACTGCAGTTTGCATAGAATACTATTAAGATAAAATAACAGACTAAATAATTGCAGGTGGTGTAAATTGCATCTGTTACGCGTTGAAGCAAATTTTGTTGGCCTCAAAATATATTTGATGGTTGTCGATGCTTTTTACATGGATTCTGTGTTACTATGGTTTTATAGTTATGACAATGGCTTTTGCTGTGTGGGAGATATAGTTGTTTTCTCCCTTTTACTTTCCCGTTGTAAACTGCGTTTGACTCTAGTTTTTCGCGTTTATGTGGTCATTCCGAGCGACCATCGTTCGGTTGCATAGTTGGCCACTTTTATGAACGCGGACTCGCGAATAGGTACTATTGGACTATGACAAGTCGTGTTCGATGTATACATTATCTTTCCCGAATTAGTTTTCTTTAAAAGAATCCTAGGCAGAAGAGAATGCAAATTATGAAATTATAGGTTTCCTGGACCGTGGAGCCATCATCCCATACTTAGCCAGTTTTTGCATTGTGGGTTGACAGGGTAGGCGGCTAAAAATTGACAATCAGAGAGTTCTGCGATATACAAATTGACAATCGGTCAGCAGTGAGAGTTTCGCGATCATTTCGACCGACTGCAGTTGGGTTCCATACTTAGCCAGTATTATGGATGTGCCTTCGCGGATAGGTTGTATCGAACTATGGTGTATACATTAGCATTTCCAAATTAGTTTTCTTTAATAGTAGGGCTCCTAGACAAAAAACATTGAAATTTAACAAATTATAGGTTTCCTGGACAACATAGATTAAACATAGGAAATATGTAATTTTATAGAGTAGATATATACAGCCTGCACGGAGACGTCATCCCATACTTAATCAGTTTTTGCATCGCGTGTTGTTAGGGTAGGCGGCTGAAAATTGACAATCGAAGACTTCGGCAATATAGAAATTGACAATCGGACTTGCAGACTATTTGAATTTGAAGGCCGTCATGTCCAAAAAAGTTAACATTGTCAAAATAGTTTACTTTACGTGCGTTTTACATACCCTGGTGGACAAAAAACACACAAAAACAATAGTGAGCATTTTTTGGATCGTGGGTTCTTGGGATGGCGGGCTCTAGGTTCGGTCCCTGTTGTTTCGTGTCCTACAAATAGCACGGACAGTTCCGCGATATACAAAATGAAAATCGAGCTTGCACACTATTTGAATTTCAAGGGCTCCTGCAAAACAACTATCATTCTCGAATTACTTTTCTTTGCGTATGTTTTACATATGCTTGTTAACAAAAACAGAACAATAGTAGTAACATCTGTTACATAGGGCTCCATCCCCGCTACCTTCTGCGCTTCCCAATACACATTAAATATTCTTTGAAAATTTAGAACCGAGCAGATAGGTTCGAAAAGATGGGCTTTAATAACTAGAAAGCTCGAGGACATCTCCAATTAAAATGAATAGACAACCAAATATTATGGGATCTGGTAATTTGTTTTTGCTTGCATTTTAAATTTGCGATTTTTTTTCCTTGTGTAGTTTTAGTTTTGTTCAAAGCTTCAACATAGTTCATGAACGTGTCAGCGACAGAGACCTTGATGTCATGTCCCTCTTTAATATTGTACATTTTGAAATGATGGGCTTTAATAACTGGAGGACATCTCCCATTAAAATGAATAGACAGGCGAATATTATGGGATCTGGTAATTTCTTTTTGCCTGCATTTTGAATTTGCGAAATACTTTTTATTTTATTTTTTGTTTGTGCAGTTTTAGTTTTCTTAAAAGCTTCGACAAAGTTCACGAACATGTCACCCACAGAGGCGTTGACGTCATGTCCCTCTTTAATTATATTGTGCATATCTTAGATGTCAGATTTCAGAATCTTCTCGGATATGGGAATTTTAATACATGTTGGTAGTCACTATTGAGTGTACATATTCAAAAAGATTGGCATTAATAAGTGAAAATATCGAGAACATCTGTCATTAAAACGAATCAACACAAAATCTATGACAGACCATCCAGCCTTGCTTTTAAATACTTATTGCCATTTCTCTCTATGATCAAAGAGTTGCGCTTTAGGGTGCCTTTGTTCTAATGTTCTTGGTCATGCACATGTAAGACAACTTAGAGATGCGATTGACGAGCAGATGAAAGAATGGAGCCTGGTTTTATGTGATGTGAGCTTTGAGTAAAAACAAAAATATGTTATACAAAGAGAAACTCAGAGAGGACGAAAAAAACAGAACAAGTATGTTCTGGTTGGTGTTCTCCCTGTGTTCGATGCTTTGGTTCGTTGAAAATGTTGGCTGGAGATTTGTTGGTTGAACTTCTTTGTTTTATTGCTGGGAATTGTAATGGATTTTGAGGTCAGGTGAAAAATAGTTCTTTGTTTAAGTATATAGCTTCTTCCAACAACACAGATTTGGCAAGTGTATCGAGTTGTACAGATTGCACAAGTATTTGTCTACCTCGGAGGCGGGTAGCAAAAACTGCATGGGTGGATAAAACGACATATTATCACTGCAAAAGTTTCTATTTCATAGTATGATGACCTACATGTGGGTCTGGTAGCCGACTTGACATAAAACTATGTTCTTTGTGAAAGTTTGTTCGGTTTCCTCTGGATGTAGTTGCAGACTCTACATATTTGGCGTCACCTTTGAACATTCCAGACCTTTCTGTGGGTCACCATATCTCCATGGCTATGAAGAAAGATATATTCTAATGCCATCCGCAGCATTTGATACACTTGCCAGACCTGTTCTGGTGCATTCTGCAGCACTTGATGCACTTGCCACACCTCTACTGCCCAAAGAAGTTATGTACCTCAACAGAGTTGCTTTTTTCATATGGGTTGGATGTTCCTTCCAATTTACTATAATAAAGAAAAGAAGTTCCACATACAAATCCTCAGGCATGCTTCTCAACCAAACAGATGATCGAATATAGGGAGAATACCAGTCACTACGTACTTGAATTATTTTCCACTGCTTTAGATGCTGTGACATAGAACAACTCCTTCCACTTTGAAATCGGCCTGAATGGCATTTGTAAGTTGTCTCGGATGTCAAGGGTCAGGAACATTGCAAGAAAAGCACCCTAAACCCCAACTTTTCGACAGTAGAGGGAAATTAATACTTGACAAAGAATGGAATGTTGAATAAGCAGGCATTGCAAGCAGGCCATATCTGGAAGAGAGAAGATATTCAAAAAAGTGGGATAGATGTACTTGGCATCACCGATTAAGTACAAAATTGTGAAGAAGCTTCATCAATGTACATATTTTAAATTGGTCAACGGCAGGAAAAATTGCAATTGTTGTGGAAAATAGCCAAGGCTATATTTTGTAACCCACCTTATTTGAATATAGAATAATTTCGGTTTATTTTTTAACAGTATTTTCCAATTTCTGGTATTTGTTTTAATTGTATTTTCAAACTTCTTCCCCTGTGTGGTTAAAAATGAAACACAAGGTTTTGTTTCTGCTACCCAGTACTTCAATCTAAATCAAACCTGGCATGTTCTTTGTTTACATTTTACATGTAAGAATAATTTTTCATAGGCCATACTTATGTGGCGGCGGCCCTGTATTTAAAGAAATAAATTGGAGGACCCGTGCTGCTCCCATTCTTCGGGTTCCATGAATAGAATTAATAATGAGTAATGACAAGGCGACTGAACTGTTGATGCAATGTTCCTGTAAAGTTTGTTGGATATATTGCAGCTTCTTCTATTTGATAATATCCGTGCATATACACTAATATCAGTAGTATTGGAATAAATACAAAAACACTTCCTCTTCGACAAAGCTTAGGAAATTATGTTTTGGTTTGTGGTATTAAACAACTATGTCCATTGTTCTATCATATACATCTTCCAGCCTAAGAACTTTCGTAATCTGCAATTTATGCTTTAATTACTTAAAAGTCACACCAAATTTTGATTGCATTTAATTCAATTTAGATATTGATGTTTATGGAGAGCCGATGTTTGCTAATCTCACTGCAACGAATACAAGATGAATAAATGATAAGGAGTTTATGTCGTTGAGACCACAATGCAAATTCATGTTTCTTGTTGCGCTATGTACATGTTGCAGTCAAAATTTTTGAGGTTCCAGCAAAATTTGCAAGCCGAGAAGCATCTTGCAGATTGGGAGATCCTTTGCATTTGAAACAACCAATCCATTAATATATATTACTATGAATACTATTCAGATAAATATGAAAACTTTGTTCATTGATAGATTCTAGTATGAAAAATATTGAAATAGATATCATAACTTTGTCTTGGCCAATACTTGCCCAGTTATCTAGGCACCAGGCCCCGGGTTCACGGTACCCAGCACCTATGTCCCCCGTTTCGTCATATACATGTTGCAACGAAACAATGTCAATGATTTTTTCCTTTCCATACTTGGCCAATTTTATGCCCGCCCCTACGGGGCCGACGCTTGCGAACCCAGCTGCTTATAGTTCCACAATATACATCTTGCATTGAAAAGATCTGTGATCTACAATTTCACCATAGGTTCTTTGTACACATTGACTTCATTCAAAGTATCTGTTGTTGCTTTCCATCCCTAGCAACTTCACATCCTTCCTGATATACATCAACAATGCTCTTACTAGTGACAAGTGGACAAAGTGGTATGAAAGATACCTCTGTCATATTGAGTTCATGCTTTAACATCTTCATCTATATCCTCACACGACGGATCCGATCGAGCGTTGTTCCTTTCCATACTTATCCAATTTTATGCCCATTGTTGCGGGGCCACCGCTTGCGAACCCTGATGTTCTTCTACGAGATACTTAGTTCTTTTTCCCTTCTCTTGTTCCTGTATATTATCTACAATTCCACTGCCAACACCTCCATCCTTTTTCCCTTATTTTCTTCCCATGTATTATGGGACTATAAAATATGGACATGATATTCTATAAAGCACGCACAAATTCTGCATTCCATACCTAGTGACATTTTCGATCACAGGTTCTCGGGCATGTAGGCGAGATCAAAAATGGGGCTCCATTGTTTCGTAGCCTACAAATAGCACCCAAAATTCCGCAATATACAAATTGACAAGCGAATCTGCGGACTGGCTGACTCAACATTGCACTTCTATTGTTTTGTGTCCTCCAAACAACACTCCCAGTTCCACGATATAGAAATTGACACATGGAATGCAGAAATGGCGGAGTGCATATTGCCATTGTTTACGGATGCCAATCCCTGTGAAGTATCTAACAATATCTAAAAATTTATTTAGAATACTAAATTAGCACTTGTTAGTGACAACTGGACACAGAGGTACGAAACAGTTGGAATTGCAGTCTCCACAATATACAAATTGACTACCGGACATCGTCCTCTCTTCCGTCTTACAGATTATGTATTCAAATGTTCAAAGCAATAAAATTAGAAGGTCTGGGCCTCGCGTCCTCTGCGGATACCTTCTTAGCCTGTTTTGGATCCTCCTTTTGGTGGGTTCATGAAATATGCAGCTCCAGCGTTGGCGGGTTGGCATATCTTTATTTCCATCTATACAATCAGATGACAAATCTGACTGACCATTGTTGCTTTCGATACTTGGCCAATTTTATGTCCAAGGTTGTCGCATTGGGACCCACTTCAGTTCCATCTATATCCTCACATGGAGAATTGAACCGGCAATCATTCCTTTTCATACCTGCCGACATTTATGATCACAGGTTCTCGGGCGGACAGGCTCAAAATTGGCCCTCCATTGTTGCGTGTGTTACAAATAGCACCCAAAATTCCGTGATATACAAATTGAGAAGCGGAGCTACGGACTGGCTGACTCGACATTGCACTTCTATTGTTCTGTTTCCTCCAAATAGTCCTTCAAGTTCTGCGATATACAAATTCACACATGAAATGCAAGGTTGGCAGGGTGGAGATTCCCATTGTTTATGGATACTAATCCCTATGAAGTATTTAACAGAATCTGAAATATTATTTTCAATACTAAATTACCTCTTAGTACTGACAACTGGACACAGGTGCGGGTCCGACATCATCCGCTCTTCCGTGTTACAAATTATGCATTCAAATTATTTACTCCAGTCCTCCGCAATATACAAATTGACTATCGGGTTCAAAATTTCCCTGATCTACAATTCCACCGCCAACTCCTTTCTCCTTTTTCCCTTTTCTTCTTCCCCTATATTATGGCTCTCATTATGTCCATGTATATAATCACACCTTAGGCAATTTTATGTCCACGGTTGTTGGGTTGGCAATCTACAATTCTATCGCGTTCTCCTCGAACTCACAAGCTTCACTGTACCACGGTTGACAAATGTGCTTCCTAATATACATTTGCTATGCTCTTACTAATGACTCTTACAAGGGACAACTGCACATAGCAATACAAAACAGTTTGCATCGTGCCATTCGCAACATAGAAATTGAGTACCGGGTTCCGACATCGTCCCCTCTTCTGTGTTACAGATTGTTCATTCAAATGTTTCGAATAATACAATTTGACCATCCGGACCTCTGACCCTATTTTTGATCCTCCTGTTCACGGATTCACAAAATCTCAAATTCTTAGTCAGTGTTTCAGGTTAGCACATTCGAAGTCTGCTGCTTCTTCTTCCCTGATATGCATATTGCACTCAAAATTTCTTTGATTTACATTTCCACCGCAGACTCTTTGGTCCTTTTTCCCTTTTCTTCTTCCCTTGTATTAGCGCTTTGTGGTTATATACATAGTCGCCTTTCTATAAACATGGGTTCCACCATTGGTAGGTTGAGATATCTTTATCTCCATCTATATAATCACACGACTCCTCCGACCGATCGCTATTTCTCTCTATGCTTAGCCAATCTTATCGCCATGGTTGGCGGGTTACGCGTATTGCAATCAAAAAGTTCTGAGACATACAATTTGACCCTGGCCCCCTCACCTTCAACAATTGTACCTTGCAACCCTATTTTGTAGCGATTTTTTTTCCCTGCCCGCGACCTCCGTACTTTCTTGCTATGCAATTAGAAACCTTTGATGCTAATAGGTCACCATGCAGGAACCGTCAACATTGTCATTAATGGGAAAAAACCTCGAGGAGATATCCCATTATTACACATTAAACCAAGATGTGCATAAACTTATTTTTTCCCTTCCGATTGTTCATCTCTAACACGTGTTGTCATGTTGGGCCGCTCAAGAAATCTGCAATGCTTAATCGCTCATTGCAATATCCACCATGTTCACATTTATATATATGCAATTAGTAGTGTTTAATGTTAACAATGCATCATGCAACAACCGTCCAGATTGTCATTAATCAACGAAAGTCTCGAGAACATCTCCCATTCACATGCTTTCGACCAAAATTTGCGAAGGGTTATATTAGTCCTTCCAACCTTTCATTTCATTCATCATCTGGAACAAATAAATGTCTTTGTAGACCTATGGAAGTGGGTTGACAACAGTTTTGTGGAGATATAGTAAATATGTTCGCAGAAGAGGACCAAAGGTTCCCGTGGTCCAGGGAATACTTTTACTATTCATCTCGTTCTGCCCAGAACGAAGTGATTTGGACCTCTGGAATCACTCGTGCAGGCTGCGTCCCTGAGATTTTTGAATGTAAGGAGGTGGTCTCTTGGTGCGCCGAAAAATATATTCCAGGCTAAAGAATTATTCCACTGCGCAACCATTCTCCTATTTCTTTGTCACCTCAGCTCTTCCGCGAGATGTTGAAATTGTCGAAACCAACATTAACGTTTAGAGGACAAGATTGCAAGCAGTTTCTAGAAAAACATCATAACGGGTTGGAAATCTTAGCCGACTTCCTCGAAGAACCGACAACAGTTCCTGAAGATATCACAAAGCTCCAGGTAAGTTCCTTTAGAAATCCATTCAGGAAAATTGCTTGGTTGTTTACAAGAATAATGGGACAGGCATCCACAACAAGCATTTCCCATATAATTATGTATATTTTGTATTTCACAGTCAAGGAACAATACATTTTCAATTGGGGAAAGCTAATATCCATTGAACTCTGTTCCCAGTTGTCAGGATTCAAAGAATCAAATAAATTTTATATGTCATCCTACTTGATTTTCGCAATTGTGTATTGTTGCCTGTTTACAAAACTTTCTCTTTCCAATAAAATAAATTGTGGATTTGACCCAATAACATTTTGGCACAATGCCCTGTGGAGACACAAGGCCTCCCATTATTTTTATGAAGTTTTTAATGGCTTTGTCTCAGTTTTCAAAGATTTACTGTTAGGCAAGGATGCTCCGCGGATGTCTGGCCACACAAGCAAGTTTTTGAACAAGAAGGGCACACTTGAGCAAAAGGAAAATCACAGTCTCCTCATGGTCTTTGGCTCTAAGGAAAATCCTGCCTTCCTTCCATGCCACATCACAGACAAGATGTTTGTTGCAGAAATAGAAAGGCAATACAACCACTGCTTGCATTTTTTCCATGAAAAGAAAAAAAAAAACAGTTCATTCCTCTGCCCTGGAAAGTCGGAGACTTCGTGTGCAGAAACATCAACAAGATTCATGAGTTTTCCACCCATTTCAATAAATTGAACCTAACGTACGCTGAAAGGATAAAAGGGTTCGAACCCAATGGAATTTTTGGATAACATTTACTGGGTGTTGGCTTTAACACCTCTTTTATCCATAGACACCTGACCCAAGACAGGGGCAGTGTCGACAACAATCCTGCTTCTGCCCATTGCGACGCAGAGACATTGCAAAGAACAACTAAATTGTACAGACAACATGAAGAGTACCCAACCCCCCACCAACACTCCCAAGAGCACGATACTACGAAGCATTGCTTCGACGATCCATCCCAGTAAGAAAGCAACCCAGAAATCTTCGAACGGAGGAGAAGATAAGAACCCTCATCGCATAAATATTGATATTTCTCACAAAGTTCCACTAACGAAGAAGAGAAAAAACAATGCAGGCCATGTGAAGGAACCCAAAATTGACAGTGGAAAACTGCAAATTGAAATTGAAGTTGAGCAGATGCAAAAAATTGGGTCGTCCACGGTGGACATATCTAACACCGATTTTTTTGACATAGATGAATCCTTCGTAATCTAGAGTGCTATTTTTGACAACCAATCTAAAATTATGGTCATTGAAAAGAGAGATGTAACAAATAGGAAAGGAAAATCTTGAACAGAGATTGACTTTAGCCAAATGACCCCATCCAAAATCTACTTGTTTCACCAGGTAACCGGTGACGTTCTTCGCGATTCCATTATAGGAATGGAGACGGATTATGCCAATCTGAAACACCGCCTCAACGAATTTGAACAGGCTTTTATTGCAACACCATAATTTTCCAGTCCTTTGGAAAAAATCGTGCCTTCTACCACTGCAGCGAAGATGAAAGTATCATCTACCCTCCTTGCATGCTCCAGAGCCATTGTAGAGAACAACATCAACAAAATAATGCAGCTAGTTATTGAAGCCTGGGAAACATCGCAAAATTTAGTTTCCTTCGGAAATAAGGCCAATGATTTGCTTGAACATTTGGAGGCGAAAGGTCGTGGGTGCAGCGTAGTGGTAAGGTCGGTCATGTAACGACAGTCCGGTCTCGAGCTCGAACCCGAACATGGTCGTTTCTCGCTGCCTGATTAACCGTTCCAAGCCAAGCTCACCACCTTTTGGACGACGACGTAGGACGTACATTATCTTTTCAGGGTCGAGAGCGCTCTTGATTCTCCTACAGGCCGTTGACCCTATGGCCCTTCCGCCCTCCACCCTCATCCTCGACACTGCCGAAGTTCTCCCCGCTGGCTCTGCTTTAGAGTCCGTCCTCAGCTACTAATGGCAGCTTCCACCTCGCCTTCTCCTCAGCATGGCGATGCCCACCCTGGTGCTGCTGCGGTGGCGGTTACTGGCCCTCCTCCTTTGACCTTGTCTCCCTCTTCCGGGCCGCTCTCTCCCCATCGAGGATGCGCTCCCCCTGGTGCTTCATCGGCAGCGACTTCATGTCCTCTCCATCCAGCTGCAGGCCCCTCCTTCAAAGAGGTGGCTTCACGCCAAGGAAATCTGCATGAAACGGCCCCTGAGGTTACCTCTCATCAGGGTTGCCCGTTCAGGCTGCATGCAATAGTTCCTGATGCTCCGACAGTCTCCATTCAAATGCCGCAGGAAGCCCTAACTCATGCTCGACATCACAGCAAGCATGCTTTGGTTTGCAGGATTAACGGATTTTGGCCCAATCTTCCGTATCTCCTCTCTTGGATCTCTTTTGACTGATACTCGCTCTTAGATGGAGAAATCATTACCTGCCCCTGTGCAAAGGGGTTTTTTGTGGTAGTTTTCGAATCTACAAACGATAGAGACAAGGTGTTTAACTCTGAGCCATGGTTCTAGGGCAGGGCAGGTCTGTCCATGAAACTATGGACCCCTACCTTCGACCCTTCCACGAACTGCATCTCTTCAGCTTCAGTTTGGGTGAGACTTTTGTATTTGCCCCTGCATTTCTGGGGGGATGAGTCTCTTTAATCTATTGGAAATGGCCTCGGCAAGTTCTTGTGCATAAGCCCGGATTCCAAGCCAGCCCTCTCCACCTTTGCTCAAATTTGTGTAGAAATGGATTTCACTAAAGGTTTCCCAGCTGAAATAATTCTTCAAGGCAAGGACTACTCAAGGAACCAAAAAATCGACTATGAGAATCTCAGTTTCAGGTGAGGAATTGTTTCGAAACAGGGCATATAGCCCGCAACTGTGAAAAACTACCCTAGAAAAAAGGTCGTCCAAGAGCCAAGGACCCACCTGGTGGATGGGGGCTCCAACAGAGCCGCACTCTGAAAGCAAGGTCCAAGGAACGACAAAAGAAGCAGAAGCCGAAATCAAAGCCCCTGCTATAGGGAATGCTCAAGCAGAAGCCATTCCCAAGTCGCCAACCCAGCGAGAACCCCAGAACTCATGTTGGGCAGATCTAGCTGACGAGGAAGACCCTCTAGGCCTGACGGAAAGTCAATCTCAGGACCAAAGCAAGGAATGGCGAACGGTGTCGAAAAAGAAAAAAAACTTCCAAGCTAGAAATGATGTAATGACGTGAAGTCGTTCAGGCTCGCTAAAATAGTTTTGGTTTCCAGACTTTGTTTTGTGCTAGGATCTTCAAGCATTTGTTTTCCTATTTACAAGAAAAATCTTAAATGTTGTATCGAACCCAGTGGCATGTCCACTGTTTTTAATATAAAAATCCTTTAACCGTTACTGTCAAAAAAAAAAAAACATTTGGAGGCGAATTTAAAAAATGAACAACTTTTCTGTTATCAAGTGCTGGACCCTTTTTCCAACTATGCCTAAACACATTGGAACTAAAAAGAAGACAGGAGAAACTCCCCTCCCCAAATTGCACCAAAAAAGTAAAAGCATACTGGCAAAAAAAAATTGAGAATCTGCACCTCATTGTCAAATCATGTAAACAAGTCATATCAGAAAAGAAAAATTTATTCACAAGCCTGCTCCAGATGGACTTAGCCGGAACTACCAACGAGGTTCAAGATCCAAACTTAATTCTCAAATCCTTGTTAGTCACCAAAGAAGCGTTCCAGGAACAAGTTGATATTTTAAAGGGGTTGTCTTTCAAAAATTTTTACGGCATACTTGAACATCATCTAGATGAGTACGAGCAGTGGGTACTAGACTATGCCTCGCACAATGAAGAAATTGAACAGAGTCTGCATAGTATTTCAATGGATCTAAGGAAATTAGAAAACGACATTTACGACATAGAGATTCGGGATGAAATCAAGACAACCCCCATGAAAAGCTACATCGAAAAATGGTTCCAACTCAGAATGGAAAGCCTCGTCCAGGAAGGGCAACAACCGATCAACAGGAGTCCACTGCCCATCGACAACAGCAACAAAAACACATCGGCTTCATAGTAAATCTATACTGCCATCTTGTTTTGTTTATCATTCCAGTTTAAGTCTATGTTGTCATCTTCTTTTCTTTATCAATCCACTTATGTCCTCTTTAAATAGAAAACTGTAACCAAAGACTCATAAGTTCCAATTTCTTCTTTTCAGGTCTTCTTCTCTACCATCACACACTTCTTTCGACATTCCTAATTATTGTACTTATTTATTTTTATGGTCCGTGGGAGCCCCAATCCCAGTCTATATGACAAACGCATTTAAATTTCCACAAACATGTAATAGACATTATTAATTTTTGTTAAATTTCAAAGAAAACTGATTTGAAAATGTCCTTGTTGTATAATAAACTTTGGGTTTCCATGAACCTTCTTGTTTGTTCCAAAGAAAACTAATTCGGATATGCTACATTTCTTGTCTCCTATTATATGCTAATTTTTGGGTCTTCAACGACGTTGATGGTTTAAATGTTGATGTAATTTCCTGATATATGTAACAACCATTATTTATTTTATAATAAGTTTCTATAGTTCGCAAGCCCGCTTCTCAATTTGTATATCGTGGAACTGTCGATGGTTTTTGTAGGACACAGAACAACAGAGGCCCATTTTTTAAACCGCCAGCTCGACAACCCGCGATCCAAAGACTTGCTAATTATGGAATGAGCAGTCCGTTCATGCTCTATAAAACATGTGCAAATGAAACCAATTCGGCAATGCTATATCTTTTTTTTCCAAAAAAAAACCTTAGTTTTAAAGCAAAGTAATTCGGTGCAACAGATGTTATTACTATTCTATTATATAACAGACATTATTAATTTCTGGTAAATTTCTATAGTCCGCAACTACGCCTCTCATTTTGTATATTGCAGAACAATCGGTGCTATTTGTAGACCACGAAACATTAGACACCCAATTTTCAGCACGCCAGCTCGAGAACCCGCAATACAAAAATTGTCTACGTATGCAATGAGGGCTACAAATTTCGTATCTATAAAACTAAAAATCTACTTTATACAAATGCATATTTCGTATGTATAATTTATTTACTAAATATCTACTTTATACAAATACATTGTTCGTAAGTATAATTTATTTACTAAATATCTACTTTATACAAATACATATTTTGTATGTATAATTTATTTATTTCTAAGGACTTTCTATGTCCTAGTTTTAAAAATAACCAATTCGGTAATGCTAAATTTTTTGTGTCCAACAACCATTCAAACATTAATAATTTCTGATATTTTTTCAAAAAGAACTAATTTGAAAATACTATGTTTTGCAGGAAAACCACATATATTTCAACCTGTACTAAGTCACATTTACTCCCACTACTCTGCCATGCAACACTTATTTAAATAAAAATGAATAGACAAGTTTTAAAAACCAAGTTCTCACATAAATAAGTTCCACAAGATATCGATTAAGTAGCTAAAACTTTCCACAAATTGGAACTTCCAATTAGTTTTTGTTTAATAAAGATTATAATATTGAATAATTATAATATTGTGATTTTTAAAAAATATTAAGTCAAATAAATATAATGATAGGAGTAATTATAAGAGTAAACTTTAATACTAAAATATTTTGTTTTGTTTAATATACAAACAAACAGGTCTCATATATCAATTTAATATCTTACTCAGGAAATTTTAAAAATAAATTATTATTATTATAATGTAAATAAGTAAAATGATTCATAAATATTCCTAAATACAAAGTTTCTAATTTAATTAAATTTTCCAGGAAAATATTTCACTAATTAATCATTATAAGTCCAAGCTATGGGCTTGCAACATGGTTTATGTTACGTCTCCTGGTCACCACGTGGGTGTATTACCATTGCGTACTTAAATTATATTACGTGGAGACATCTCTGTGAAAGAGACATGATAATACAAATCCCACCAAAGATTTGTTAAAAGGCAAAAGGGCGCTCAACCAGAAGTGAAGAAAAACGCGAGGTTTTCTGGTAAAGTGAAGAAAAACGAGAGGTTTTCCGGTAAAGATAGGGATGCCTCATGCAAAGAAAAAGTGCAAATCATTGTGGAGAGCTTCTTCTTTCCATTAAACTCTTCCTTCTTTTATTAATGTAACACTTTTGATTTCATCGTTGCCCCTGCACAAGAATCACATCTGCATAACGCCAACGAGAGCCTTTCGATTCACCGCTCCTAGGGAAGAAGAAGAAGATCATTGCTGATTGAAGAAGGGATTGGTGAGATATCTTGAAGATTTTTGTTGAGAGATATGGTGGTAAGACTCTGGTTTTGTTTGAATCCCACAGCTTATGGATTAGGTTGAGTGTGATTAGAACTATGTAGGTATTTCTTTATTTAGTGGTCAGATGAAATCTACAATTGATTGATTTGCAACTGGATTGTTTGACGACAATTGAGTACAAGTATTTGCTTTCTGGCATGCTCTTATATTCCTGTTTTGCATTTTTCTGGCAATAATATGAATGCTGACTGAATTGAGTTTGATGCGTGTATTCTTTGTTACAAATGTTGCATTTGCCCGCAATAATATGAATGCTGACTGAATTGAGTTTGATGCCTGTAATCTCTGTAACAAATATTCATGTGAGAAAGAAGACAAGGAGGTTGGGCATTGCAGTTAACCTATCAAAATGAAAATATGAGATTTATCTGTCCTTGTGCATTTTGCATTTTGCATTTTGGGTAAACTGTGAATGAATGAATGTTGTTTGTATGTACATATGTAATTCTCTATCATTTTACCTCTTCAACTAAGTGTCTTCTGCAAATTTGGTTATGGAATGGTTGCATTGGATGTTAATCATGCATGTAGATCAATCCCTGCTGGGGCATTTCAGAAGATTGTTGTTCATGCATATTTAGTTTCCACTTAAATTCTGTTTAAGGTTTGAATTTGGTTTATATATGTGAAGACTTTGCTTTGTGATAAAATCTATGTTCATAAGCATAGTATAATTTTAGCTGGGTTTTTCTTATGGTTTTCTTTATGCACATAATTGTTTTTGCCTGTGAAATCTGTGTTGTGTTCTTGGGTCAAAATTGACTAGCAAATTGGAAATTTGATTTGGCAGATTGTAGAAGAAATTTTGGAAATTTGATTTGGTAGATCGTAGAAGAAATTTGCTGGAATGCTCAGAAAGCCAAAAAGAGGTGAATCGGGGCGTCCCTGAAGAGAACAAATAGGTGGCATTATCCATAATGGCAAAGTGAAGGCAAGATTTGTTATCACCAGAATATTGGCATATCCACAAATAATCCGGTAGAAATCTTATGCTAAAACTCTAATCATAAGTTAGTTGGATTAGTTGGTTTACCTAACTGTTATATAGTTACATAAAAGTTATGGTCTTCTTATATTATATATGTACGTCTATGTACATGATTATTTGAAGCATTGATGAATATAGAGTAGGCCTTTTCTGCCAGTATTTAGTTATCTTTGTTCATCATGGTTTCTTGTTTGCTTCTATTATTTCCATTATATTTTTGCTCTTTTCTTCATTATGAATCTAACAAGTGGTATCAGAGCACGTATGAGCCTCACTTCATCACTTAAGGGCCCAGGGTCCCGGAGATTTGAAAGCAGCTTCGTGTTTGAGTTGAACCCATGGAGAGAAAAGATGTGAAGAGGCAAATCCAAAGAAAAGTTTGGTTGCTGGTTCGTGTTTCTGGTCATTTCGTGTGCAGTGAAGAATGCAGAGAAAGAGCCGCGGGTTTAGTAAAATGGTGGTATGTCTGTCTGCGACTCGAAATCACATGGAAAATAAGGTTGGGGTTCATCCACGCGCAGAGGAGAGAGACTGGCGGTGAAAAGCTTCGAATTTAAGCGCGCTAAGTATTTTATTTCGAATCTAAAAGAGTTAATGGTTTTAATTTCATAACTGTGTGATTTATTTTTTGCATGGGTAAAGAGATATCAAGAAGCAAGAGAACATCGATGTTGAAGGAGCAAGAACCCTACCTGCAACATAGAACGCGTCCCTCAATCGCGGCCTTGGTAAAAGAAGCAAGAGAATCACTGTCAATCGGACACTCGATTAGACCAACCCCTTTGCAGCGTTCATAAGCTCATCTACAAGGCACTCAGCTATCGTTTTTATATTTCAGAAAGCACTTTCACGGGCACCAGTGGTGAGCAGAAATATTGCTTGATTTACACGTCTCAAAGGAGATATATCCATTGCTTGTCGTCAAACAACACTAGCAGAACCAATTCGAGTGGCATCTTCTCTTGGACCACTGTTAATAATAGCATCCACTATGGCCTGTATCGGGTTCCGATCGGTAAGGAGATGAATTATTTCCATAGCATGTTTTACTATTCGAACAACCATCAACTTCTTTCCATTGTTACGCCCATGCATCATCAAAGAATTGGTCAATCATTCAACAATAGGGCATTGAGCCTTCCGAAACCGTTTCACTGAGTAACATCCATACATGTGCATGGTGACCCGACTGAGTTTCATTCGGTTGAAGAGCCATCTTTGTGGGGTAAAATCCACCTTCTTGCTGATGTGCGTCCTGTTCAGGCTCCCTTGTTCTTTGCAAATACTTCGGTTCAAAGGCTACTATAAGCTCCTCGAATTAACATCAACACCCGAGTAGTCTTTGGTATTGAAGGAGCACATGAGAATATGTGAGCAACATCGCTTCTTACAGTTACTCACGGTAAATTTTACCAAACCTTATGATAAAGAAATCAAACAAGTTTTTTGGTTCAAGCTAGTGAAGGAATTGATAGTGTGCAGGTGCCATAAAATCATTGAATGAATATCTTGGAACCAAGTTTGACTATCAATTTATTATAGTTTTTTCTTGACCATACTTGGAATTTAATATTTGGAGAAGAAGCTTTTGCAGAAAGCATGGTCCAAGAATATATGTAATTGAGATAAAAAAAAAAGATTATCAAATTTTTTATAAAGGGTATAAGAACTATTGTTAAGAGCCTTTGTCAGTATGCTTTTTGTAATGGAGTTATAAGGATGGAGTTGTAAGGTAGTTGTAAAAAAAAAAAAAGGTCAACAAATTGTATTTGGTGTTATTGTTTAAGTTGTAGACCTACCTGAAATTGAATAAGGGGGTCCCTCTTAGGATCTTTGTGTGCGTCTAAATCATTGGTTATCCTGTAGTTTTTAGCAGCATTCATACAAGGAACGATTCCTCTTCGCATGCACAACAGGATACAGAATTGAACTTTGTGGCATCAACATACAAACAAATGGCAAGAATTGAAGAACTATTTACAATATTGCGCGCATTAATTAACTCAACTACAAAATTTACAATTGCAATAAACAACTGCACTCTTAGTACAATGATTACTTGTTTACAAGTAACACACAAGAATATTGATATGTTCAAACATCAAAACAAGTTGTTGTCTGATGAGTTAAGTTTGCTTCGACACCAACAATGTGATTTCAACAACCAAAATGACATAAAGGATGAAAATAATGAAGACATTCAGTTGACTAGTAATGAAAGTCATAAACATGAAGATCAGTTAGATGAAGTCCCTATGTCAGAAAAAGTTGCGGATAAATGTATTGTTCGACCATGGGAAGAAATACGATTTAAACGAAATCAATATGGACTAAGATATGTAAAGGATGTTAACAACCTTTTTCATATTCCTAATTATTGTGACCCTGTTTGCTTTGTGAGTGGAGGTTTTTTGAGTGATGATAAGAAGACAAAGCTTGAGGATATTGGTAAGGAAGAGGTACATGATATTGTTGATGACGATGTTGTTATAGATATTTTAGATCATGATAATCGGTCAGATAAAGAACCCATACAGTGCAAACACTGTCACTGGTTTGGCCATGATAAATCAAATTGTTTTGATCTTCACCCATGCAGATTTTGTGGGAAGAAAAATCACCCCTCAGTAAGGTGCCAAAAGCGCAAGCGAAAACAACTTCATTTTGAATGGTTAGGGAATTGGCGTTGGTGTTTGGAAGCCAATTTATTGGAGCAGTCTTATCACTGGATTTATACACAAGTATAGTCGTACTTGATTGGAGATATTTCTACACTTGATGGACATGAATATTTTTCAATATTTGATGATTTAGGGTATGATCGAGGCCCAGTTGATGTAGTCTTCTGAATTGAAGATCGAGTCTTCAGATTCCGCCAAAAGACAGTTTGATGTGTTGGATCTCTTCTTGACCATACTTGCAAATGATGGTTAAGGGAATTGGAACCACTTGTCCCTGACAGGGGGAAATCTAGTTGAGTCAGGTTCCAAGTTTGATTTTGAGCCTGTGAACAGATGATCAAGTATGCAACCTAGTTCTTGGTATGCCTTCTTGTTCTTGAACATATTGTTGTTGATATGGTTTGTGGTCAGCTTAAAACCACCAATTGAGCAAAAGACATGAAGTTTTGTTTGTTACATTTTTAGATTTTTGAGCCTTGAGCTCTTGTTAGTTTATGGTCAACTTAAAACCATGCCATTTAGTAGAAGAAATCAGTTTTTGCTAGACATTCGGTTTGTGGTCATCCCAAAAACCACCAAATGAGTTTGTGGTCACCCTTAAACCACCAATTTAGTAGAAGACATCAGCTTCTGTGATTTTTTCAGAGTTCAGAGAGCATTTTCAATCAGCCCTTTGAATATTTGCTTGACACATGTGATTGTCAAGTAGTGGCGGTTTTTCAGGCAAGAACGAACTTATGATTAAGTGGGGATGTTAAAACTCTAATCATAAGTTAGTTGGTTTAGTTGGTTTACCTAACTATTATACAGTTACATAAAAGTTATGGTCTTCTTGTATTATATATGTACGTCTATGTACATGATTATTTGAAACATTGATGAATATAGAGTATGTCTTTTATGCTAGTATTTAGTTATTTTTGTTCATCATGGTTTCTTGATTGCTTCTATTATTTCCATTATTTTTCTGCGCTTTTCTTCATTATAAATCTAATATCTTAATCCTTCAATGTGACCACCTCCCAGCACGAACATGCAAATTAACTTTTAATGGAGACTTTCACAACATTGATCAGAAATTAGAATAGATTATATAGAGGCAAAATGATTGGAAGGTATTTAGACACTCGCATTCATTGTCTTCTCTTTGAATCATTAAAGGTTTGATTCCATCCTTCACTCTTGTTCAGAAAAATCACATTAGAACATCCAACATTATTGCAAATGCTTTAGCTAATATCGGAGTTGAAGTTGGATCTTGGAGTGGGCTCAAGGCAGGCAAAAATTGAATTGAAGTAATTTCATATTTTCATCTTCTTGATATGTCACGTATACCCTTGGAGCAAATGAATCTGAATTGTTAGGCAGGGGAAGCATAAACATAGCAAAAATTTGAAAAAATTGAAGTAATTTCATATTTTCATCTTCTTGATCTGTCACTTATATCCTTGGAGCAAATGAATCTGAATTGTTAGGCAGCCGAAGTATAAACAGAGCAAGATTAATGACAAGCAAAAAATTAAGAAGAACAATCTCACAATGAACACAATGATTTAAGTGGAAATATAGTACAGGAAAAATCACTGATAATCGATATTCTTATTATTATTATTCAAGAGAGAATTACAATAGCCAATCTCAGGCATACAACCATCCTCTTACTCTTTTCTGCTACACTACTTGCTTTCTTCACTTCTATGAATATGCTCGTATATATAACATCTATCAAACAATTAAACAAACTGATTAGAATATGATCCACCAATTACACAAACTAACTGTTCACTGTAACGTGCATACATGCTCATTCTAAATTCTACTGAATCAAGAGCTCAGTCTACTCAACCAGGGACAACAATTTAGTTTGAAAACACTACATCCTCCTTCCCTGATAACCTGTTCCAACATAGTGCCTTCAACTGGAGTATGACACCAGCATTGGCACTGCAATTTTTTTTCTTTTTCAGATATTTCTGCGAGGTGAAAGCATGTGTGTCTCAGCACATAACCAATGCCTCTTAGCAACACATATAAAGAGATATTAAAGATTCCATTAAAACGCAGACAAGCATAAACAATAAAACATGATCCTGGCCATAATATAAAGGTTTTTAAGCATCTACTAAAATGAGTGACGGGATTTAACTATTAGTTAAAACTTGTAAGGGATTTCATTGGGATTCAAAGACCGCTAAACCCAACCTGAAATTGCGATTTTATCTTCCGTGGATTTGATTTGGTGTTCAGGAAGAAAAACTGAAGGCAATCTCATTCCATATTTTTTAACCATAAACCACTGGAACATCAAAACTATATAAACATTTATTCTAATCTTTTATGATAATTGACAACTTTACAACGTAAAATGCAGAACGTATTTTCAACCTTCACTCTCTCCCACCGCCACCGCTTCTTCTCTCCCTCTCTTCTTGTCTCGCTCCATTTGACCTCTGGCCGGGACATTTTCTGAACTCGAAGAGAGGGCGAGCGGAAAGTTGAGCATAGCCTTGGCTCCGCGGATTCTGTAGGCAGCGCTGTCATATGCGACAGCGGCCTCTTGGGCTGTGTTGAAAGTGCCCAGCCAAACTCTGGCCCCCTTCTTAGCAGAATCTCTGATTTCTGCTGCGAATTTACCCCATGGTCGCTGCCTCACCCCTCTGTAGTGCTTGCCACCACTCTCTTTATTCTTCACCTCAAGTGGCGGTGGCTCGAGAGGCTGGAGATTTACTGCCTCTGCTCCTCCTGTAACTGGGCATGCAGAAGAAGAGCAGCCATTCTCATTGTCTTCAGATGTTAATCCCCTGCTGTTATTTTGGCACGAGCCCATGGCTGTAGGGGACAAGTTTCCTCCAATATCTATCATACCTACTTCGTCCTCCTCTTCCAGCAAATGGTGACGAATCAACTCCAACATATTCTTGTCGACGTTCACAGATCCTGCAACGTCCATCGTGGTCTCTGGGCAGTCACATTCACAATTCATTCACAATTCAGACACAGATCGATTGATTTCCATTTCCATTTCCATTTACAGATCGATTGCTTTCCATTTCCATTTACAGATCGATCGATTTTTATTTCCATTTGAAATGTAAAGGATTGATTTTGATTTGTTGGCAGGAGTAAGTACATCTCATCTTGCAATGCTGATGGGACAATTTCATTAATGGTGTCCTATTGAAAATTAAAAGAATATGCTGCATAGATTCCATTGCAACTTGCACCGATAGTAGACGTCATCATCAACTTGTTGAAGCATTGAATTCCTTCGTAGCCTGTCCTATTTTGGAAAAACAACTGCACATGCATCACTGGGGACAATGTACATTGGGAGTAATTGAATCGGATATGAAAGATAAGTTGGAAAGACAATTCCCCACGTCTTCTGTTTCTTGGAGTAAAATGCACGGAACACGTTCCAATTAAAAAGATAAAAAAACTGTATGAAACATAAGATGCCAGAAATTTGGTGTAAAAATAAGCGCATTTAAACATTAAGGGAAATAAAAGGTTAACTTCAATGTAGCCGACAAACAATTTTTTTTTACTCGGGCGCGGCAGAAAGGACGGTAATAGAACGTCCGATAAATAAATGGTCATCATATCGCCAGGTTGGAAAACTTAAATGGATGTAAATTACCAATTTCAGCATTGGTTAACGGTTGTTGTTTAACTTTTTAAGAATTTTTTTTTCAGGAATCTGGGGACACAAATCTGTATGGCATCATTATTTTTTGTTATTTAAAATTTAATTTTAGTATTGGTAAACAGTTGTTGTTTAACTTTTTAAGATATTTTTTCAGGAATATGGGGACACAAATCTGTATGACATCATTATTTTTTGTTATTTAAAATTTATTTATGAATGTATTTAACACGCTGAAAAATCTATGAGGCAATTGGATTATAGACAGAAAGGAGTAAGTTAACTCTAGAGCAATCTTTTCAGTTTTTCTGGCAAAAAAATGTTCTGGGATAGCTTGAATTTCGCATGGATCAATGTTCCATGCATTTCAGAACCTTACCCCAGGGGTTATGCCCCCATTTTATCAGAGTTCTGGATTGGCAGTAAATTTAAAAACAAATCCCCGAAAAAGTAACTCTGGAGAGAAGATTGCTCCCCAATTAGCCCACTCCATATAGAAATAATCACTTAAATCTGAGGATCTAACAATTTCTAGCCAAATTTTAAATAAATATTCTCCAAAAAAATCATTTCCTAAAACATTTAAACTACCCCTTATTTAAAATTCCATTTAGCATATGAAAAATGTAAGCAGCTATTTCAATAATGCTTCCTCCACTAAATTCCATTACCATTTAAATAAATAATGCAAACAGATATTTCAATAATTCTTCATCAGCCAAATTTAGAGTATTTTGAAGATTGAAGATGCCGATTTGAAGACATTAGTGATGGTCACTGGGGTGTGATGGACTTGTTTGAAGTTGAAATAGAGTTTATGGTTATGGATTTTTGGTGGGCAAGCGAAAGAGTACAAGGAGGAGATCATGTGGATGACAACATACAAATGGTGTGAAGATTGCATGAAATGGAATGTGCTACAAAACATTGTTGTAGAATGTGACAGTGCTACAAAAATTGACAATGCTCTAGCATGTGATAACATAAGGCATTATAGAAATAACAACCGTTAAGAGAAAATTTGTTTGCATGGGTAGAAGGGAAGAGCATTTTACTGGATGTATAAGAAGATTCGCTAGGAAGGGATGAATCTCAAGCTAGAAATGAAAAGGCAACATGTAGAAATGAAAGGGCAAGAGCGCAGGTAGTTGAAGTTGTTAGAATATAGAAGATGGTGTGCTCGTTTTACCATTGATGATACCTTCGTCACCCAACCAAAGGTCGAAGCCTCCCTCTGAGCACCTTAACCTTGACTGAGAATTACTCCGGAAGAAAACCCTAGGCTAGATAGCCAAACAAAAAGTAGCGCATCAATCCTCAAGGATAGCGCATCACAAAAAGCTGATCAGATAGTCCAAACCCTAGCTAAGAGATATTCAAGCCAAAACTGAGAACTTGTTGCTGCTGCAGTTGCACCAGCTCTTCCTCCAAACCTGCGCACAAGACTGCAACTGCAATGCGCACCAAACTGTAGAAATGCAATTCTGAGATGCTGCAAATGAGAACTGACGCCCTATATTTATAGTAATCCTGTCAGTTTTGTTGGGGCCGACTTCTCCTTCTGGGTATGTGTTTGTTCAATATATTATTATTATTTCTGGCCGACTTCTTCTCTTGGAGGCTAATAGCCTAATATAAATTATCTTCTTGAGCCGACAAGGCTTCTAGGGTTAGTAGCCAACTCATTAGGGTTTTTCTTGCTTCTTGGAGTCTTCTATTCTCATCAAGTTCACACATGGGGGTAAATACCTCCCACAGCTACCATAATATTAACACTCCCTTCCCGTAGTCTTCTATTCTTGTCAGGTTCACACATGGGGGTAAATACCTCCCGCAGCTACCATAATATTAACACTCCCTCCTAGCTAGAGAGGTATTTACAGGTAATGGTCTTGAGCACAAAACATACCATTTACCTGGTAGCATCAATATAGTCATCTGGACTATTTCATGACTAGATCATGAGCATCACCATCACCATCAGCTGCATCAATTCTCAAAACCATACTTCATCTGAGTAATTAGATATGATGTTGGATAAGTCACTCTCACCATGGAGTGATACTAGAGGAGTAAAAGCTCTGAACTGTTTTCCGTCTGGAAAATCTCTGTTCATCATTCATCTGAATGATCATTATCTCCAATAAACTACTGATAGTCTTCAAGGCAATTAGAACAAGGATAGAACACAACTATGTCTATTCATAGTAGTACACAACTACAAACCAGTGGTTAACTACCACATCAAGTAACACACAAGTACTTGATCAACAACGTATAGTTGCGAACAGTGAAACATATTCACCACAGTAGTCCTTATCTACTGTCATATAGTCTTCATAACAAACATCTGAGAGCATCCTGCATAGAAACAATGTTATGATAAAAAATGTATCATCTGGGCCAATCTTTCACTCACCTCTGTGAGATCTGAAAGAATGTCTGCCACCACAGTGGTCTTCATCTGCATAGAAACAATGTTATCATAAAAACTGAATCAACTGGGCCAATGTTTCACTCACCTTTGTGAGATCTGAAAGAGTGTCTGCCCTCAGTATAAAATATTAACAATGATCATTTGGGCCAATCTTTCACTCACGTCTGTGAGATCTGAAAGAATGTTTACCCTCAATATATAACTTCAATAATAATAATCTGGGCCAATCGTTCACTCACATCTGTGAGGTCTGAAAGAATGTCTGCCCTCAACATAGAATATCAATGATAGGCTATCTGCCCCATTCTTCTCAACCAAGGAAGAAGGATTGTTTCTGATTTCTAAACCTGGACCATTTCCCACCCTGGGCCATTCTTCTGACACTAAACAAAGTGTAATCTGGAGAGAATGAGTCTGCCCTCGAGAAATGCTTAGACCATTCCTTACCCTGGGCCATTCCTCCGACACTAAACAAAGTGTAACCTGGAGGGAATGAGTCTGCCCTAAGGAATGACTGTCCTGGACTATTCCCCACCCTGGGCCATTCTTCCGACACTAAACAAAGTGTAACCTGGAGAGAATGAGTCTGCCCTCGAGGAATAACTGTCCCTAATTGCTGAGCCTGGACTACTCCCCACCCTGGGCCATTCCTTCGACACCAAACAAGGTGTAGCCTGGAGAGAATGAGTTTGCCCTCAAGGAGTAACTGTCCGGACCATTCCCCACCCTGGGCTATTCCTCCGACACTAAACAAAGTGTATCCTGGAAAGAATGAGTCTGCCCTCGAGGAATGTCTGTCCTGCATCAACCTCCAAAACGGACAATTCTTCGAAACTGCTCACAACTGTGAACTTCAAAAGAATGACCGTCCGGCGAGGCGGACCATTCTACTTGACCACTACACAGAGTGACTGCCAAGAAGAATGACTGTCCTAGACCACTCCCCATAATGGGAAGTCGCTGTTTATGATACATCAACAATCAGTCTGCCTCCCATGTTAACTACAATGGGAAGCCACTGTCCGTCAGAAATCTCAATCCACTTTCCGAACAGGAAAGCATATGTCCAATCTGGACTTTTACAAAGATAAATGCTCCCTCCTAACTGGAGAGTTATTTCAATCACAAAAATAAATGTTTGCATACCTTCTTCTAGCTTGGAGAGTCTTCCCTTCCAGTTAATAGAGTTATTTCCACGAGCTCTAGCTTGAGTATGCAAGTTCTTTCATCTTGAATATGGGCTTTACCAAAATGTATGCTTATCTGCTCATCTATGGAGATATGTGTTGGAGAATCACTTTCTCCTTTCTGGACTTCATCATGGATAATGTAATGCTTGTACTGTAGTCTGGAACACTGTGAAGGCTTCTTGTAGATGTGAACAATAGAGTATATCATAGTTGGAGGACTGAAACATATCCATGTGGCACTTCTTCTGTCATCATGAGATCTGATCTTCTAAATAGTCATCTTGATGTTATAGGAAATCTTCACCACGCTTCTGCTGTGCACTGGAGGTTCTCCACCAAGTTGTCTTCTTCTTATCTGCATACAGGAGTATCTTTCTGGTATGCCTCAAAGTCTTGAGATTGCTCTGCATGCGCTCTTTACTCAATTTCTTTTGGAGAACATTCTTTGCATTCATTTGATGTAGAATTCTGACTCATGGATGTTGCGGATAATATAATGACTTATATAGAGATAAGTCTGGTGTACTGGAACAATCAATCATCATAGTCTTCTCCCTCCATCTGAGAGAACCTCTGGTTCTGGATCTCGCAATCCTTTCATTCATAAGTCTTCCGTACACTATTCTTCATCACGACTTTCAGTTTTTTTGCTTGATTGCTTTTAGT
>CBVK0103309914.1:0-17540 GCA_900067695.1 Picea abies
TGGCATGTGAAGTGGGACCCGTCTCCTGTCACGCTGCCCACTGTGTTGTGTTTCCCCTCTCGCCACCTGTACTCTACTCACCCGTGAGACAGGGCCGTTCCTATCGGCCATTTGCCAACCTTGTAGGGACTCGTCCCTATTGGCCAGTTACCAGCCTTGCTGGGGTTCGGTGGTTGCAGAGTTGAATGATTTGACATCACTGTAGCGCCGAGGCGCAAAATACAAAAGAGGCACCACGATTATTTGAACTGTGATCATGACTCGCGATCACATGGGAACGGAGAGAGAGAAAGAGCTAGCTTGCGCTAGGCCTCCGTAGGTAATTCGGGGGCTCTGATTCTGCAGGAATCAACAAAAATTTGATTATGGTAGTGGGTATGTGACAGTGTAGGTGCATCAAATATAAAATGGTCTAGGGGGAGCATGAAGTGATCAAATTTTTTTTGATACTCTTTTTTGTACTTGTTTTCTTAGAGAAATTTGTAGTAAATGTGAATAGGAGGGTCAATTGGTTGCTAGGAACAACCCATCTTTGGATACTCGTGGTAGATGCAAACCATGTCCAAAAGGTAGGAGGACATGTGGAAACTAGGAAACTCGTCAGGGGTGGTCTCTTTGGTCCTCTGATGGCATATTCTAGGGGAGTTGATAAAATATCATCCCAATTGGAAGATGATCAGACATCGATGATGTAGTATATGAAGGGAACTAGAGATAACATGAAATTTGAAGCATCATGTTCTCTAACAATCTGCACAACATTGGTACAACATATTGATATAGTGTCCTCAATAAGATGGTGGGGTATTCTCCTTAGGGTTTTATTTTGAATGGTTTGTTGGGTTTGTACCAAACCTTGCATAGATATTTCCCCTTAAGCGAGAATTTCTTGATAAGTTCTTCATCCAATGATAAATCCCCTTTCTCCAAGTGATAACATGAGGCTATATTCAATGTTTGGATTGATGTTATGGGGAATTAACTAGCATTGAGAATGTGTTTGTTTTCCAGGTCTATATGTCGCACTATCTATGATATTTCCTTTTCACATGGGAAGAGTGCTACATGGGCTGCCACCCTATGTAGTTTTGACTTCCTAATGCTCTTAAATATTTCAAAATTAGAGTTGTCTTATACTTCTTGGGGGAAACTTTTGTTCTTGAACATTTGGTAAACTTCACCCCATTTAGCTAAAGTCCCATTGTCTATACATCCTTTAGTATAATCGTAAATCATTCTTGGCTTCCTCTTCTTCCTACTAGCTTCCACTTGTAGAGGCTTCTCCCTTGGGGGATTCTCTGGGATTTTGGATAGAATTGGGGAGTTAGTGAAAACCTTGCTGACATGCACCTATATGAACATCTGAGGAACCACCTATGCTGATAATGGGAGGTGAGTCATCATCTGAAGAGGAAAGAATGAGAGACATGGAAAAATCCTAATATATTTTGGTTGAGTGTCCATGGTAGGAAGCGAATATGGTGTATCAATGTCAACAATACCAACACTGTAGATACAGAGGAGAGTCTTCAATGGTGTTTATCACACAAACTTCGCCAACAAATAGAACCTATGTCGGCATTGGTTGCACTAACTTCATCGATAAGGAAAAGATAGTACCAGTGTCGATCTGACTAACTTTGTCGATATAGTACCGGTGCTAATCACGTGAAGTTTTCCAAAATGCAAAGGACAGTGCCAACTTTGATCACATGAACTTTGTCAAAATGTAGAACCCATGTCGACATTGGTCATACAAAATTTTTCTATATGGAAAATACCACGTCGAGGTTGATCACACGAACTTCGCCGGAACTACTTGCGAAATTTAGAAAATTGGTTAAGTGTATGCCGAGGGGAGGGGTTATTGGTGTGGATCACGTGAACTTCGTTGGTACAGGGTAATAGTGCATCGATGTCCAATACCTAAATGTTGTCGTTCTGGGTCAAAATTCATTGTTTGAGCCTCACTGATTCCATCTTCAAAATTGCTAAGTATGGAACCAAGGTGATAAGTCGGTTAGGGCTTGGTCGAGAAGAAGCAAAGTGAAATAAGGACCAAGGGGATGGCTAGGTAAAAAGTTTTCTTGAGGCCACTACTAGAAAAGTTACATTGAGAAGGTTTAAAAATGGTATTGATAGGATTAAGGCACAATTTCTTCATTTTACAGGGTTAGGACAAGGGCAAGGTTGCTAGGATAAGGAAGGGGAAGTCGAGGGTTCAAAAAGAGATATTGGAAAGGAGGTTTCATGACATGCTCACCTCTCCTTGTGCCAGTTTTATAATAAAAACCTAATGGAAGCTGAAAATATGAAAGGAACACAAGGAAATACGTGCAAGAGTCTCCTTGGCACTCTGTTGACATGTGGGCGGTAAGGGGATCATTGATAGGTAGGTCTTCTTTTGCAGGGTTCCTTCCAAAATTCTTGGGCTCTTTGAATGCGTCTATAATGATAATGTCAAAATGTTAATCTTGAATGATATTTTATAATCCTTTTCTTGGCTCAAATATCGAGATGGGAAAGGTATGTATCGGAGACCATTGTACAAACTTCACCGATAGAAGTTTCATGTATCAATGACCATGCTCTGAACTTCTTCAGTGAAAGGTCTTTCATGTTGGGGACAATTTTCCAAACTTTGTCGATGTAAGGTTGTGTGTGTTAGGGACAATGAGCAAAAGTTGGCTGGTGTATCGACAAAGTTAATTGAAACTTGGATGGTACAATAAGACTTACACTTGAAAAGTGTTAAGTGTTGTTGCCTGTTTTAGTATCGATGAGTTATTCATGAACTTGATGATATATCCAAAATAAAGAATTTGCGAGTTAGAAAACTGGAAGAAATTTTCCCTTGATTGGGGTCCTTTGAGAAAATTCCACCAAGAATGTCCCAAATGATTTTTCTAACCCTAAACTGTAGAGGAATGGATAATTCCTCAAAAACATTGGCCCTTAAGAGGTTGATTGCAGTTCACAACCCATCTATAATTTTATTGTAAAATATTATGATAGATGGGGAGAAGGTTATTAAATACTTGTCAAACATTTTATGGGGATGGTATTTTGAATTTATTGATTCTTTAGGAAGTTCTAGCGAAATATCAAAATATGGAAAAATAATTTTTCTCCCTAACTAATTCCTGGGGCTTTGTATCAGGGTTGGACACTTCCCTTTTCTCTTTGGACCTGGGAAATAAATCACCTGTCTTAGTATATATGGGCCTTACTTAGATAGGATGGAATACTATGAATCTTTCTTTAGTAATGACTAGACTCGACAAGGTCTAGTGATAATTGGTGTTGACCTGAATTTCTTCCGATGGGCCTTTAAAGTATGGGGACCTATGGTTCAAGTAGATAACATCTCATATTTTTCATAAAATTTTTGGAAAGATATAAAATTATAGACATAGAGCTTACACAATTAACCTTGACCTAGAGTAACAAGACAATAGAGGAATCCCATATAGAAAAAAGATTGGACCATCTTTAATTTTGGCAGCTTTTCTTGATGAAGTTGTAAGACTTCAGTAATGGGTCTCCTTAGGATGGGAATCTGACCACAAACTTGTGCTCATGGAGGTGGTTCCAACACAATATAAACTTCCCATTTCCATTATATTGAATCTTGAATGGATTAAGGATGGATGTTTTCAAAATAAACTAAAAGGTGCATGAAGTCCCTTTGATACTTCTCTTGATGAAGAAACCCCTATTCAATTTCATCAAAACCTAAAAAGGATAAATAATATTGCAATTAACTAGTCTCTTGAGAAAAAATGAAGGGAGATAAGATCCTAAGAGAAGTTGAAGAATTTCTTGACTCTTTCTATAAAAAGAAGGCTTTGGTTTCCTCATAGAGAATCAAAAGGAGGAGATAAAACTCATGAAAGATATAAAAAAAACCAGATATTAATAGACAAGAAGAAATAATGGAGAATCAAGAGCAAATCCAACAGGTTGTAGGCAGGGTATGTGTTACCCCCCATTTCTAGGGGTAACTAAGGAAGTGATGTCTTGAGGCCCGCAGGTCGAAGACATGGAGTGCCAAGAGCCAGATGAGAAGACATAACCCCTCCTCTTACCACACATAACCATTTATTGGTAGCAACAATGTCCACCACACCGGCTTGGTTCATAAGAGACAACAAATATTTCTTCATGAGTTAAAAACTTCGTTCTCGTGGTAAGTGTAATTTTAATAATTGAAGCATTTGAACATGTTGCAAAGGGTCCTTTCTTGTTTGGAAATTTTTTTCTTGGAAATTATTCCTTTTGCCTCATTTCACCTTGGTGGTTGACATGTTGTCCTAGTAAGTGGGTCACCCTCAGGAAAATGGTTTCTACTAGGGGGTCTCCTTGAAGGGTCATCATACCATTTCCACACATAATCATCATTTTTCACACTTCTTCCCTTTCGTTTCCTCACCTTTTGGGTTTTCAAGCATATTGACCCAAGAAGGGCTTGTACCTCATTTCATGGGAAGAAGGGGATGAAGGCCCAAAGGGTTGTAGCTGGAAAAACATAAAATCCATGCATTATCCTCTAGATGCTTGCACTAAGGTCCTGAGAGAAATGAAATTCTTCTCCACCAAATTCAATGACTTGTAAAATAAAACACATAATTAATAAATGTCCCTCTTGTTGAGGGAATGCATTTTGCATTGTCTTTTACTTTCCTTGCACATGACACTCTATGTGTTCCTAGCTTCATGTGGCATTTCGGTGCTGCTTACTTTCCATTGCACATACCACTCAATGTTTTGTACCAGAATCAATTAATAGAAAATAAAGGGTTTGGAAAAAGGTCGCATTGCAAACAAGGATACAACACACCTTCTATAAAGGCACCAATAAATGATGCAATATGAGCCCTTGTATGTCAAGAAACCCTATGCAAAAAAGTCACACCCCCATCCACCTAATACTCTTTTACATGACTTAGACATGGTATTCTTGGGAAACACTCCTTGAATTGGTGAATAACCTACCCAATAGGGCACCATGACAACCCTCCCATACTTAAATTTGGCAAGTTGTATAAGGTTTTTTAGCATTCGTGTATTTTGAAAAGGGAGGATTTGATACACATGTTTGGGTGGTTATTTTATTAAATATGACTTACTTGTCATGATACATGTGACTTGTGTACCCTTGCAGGTTGTACTTGTTTGTCTTTGTAGGACCTAACTAGGTGAAATATTTTCCATGGAGGAACTAGGTCACTTGGACCTTCATAGGGGCTTGAAGCCCACAGGTTGGATGATGCGCTCCCACTCATTACACACTTGGGAAGATGGAAGTTTCATTTGGAGGCACTTGGAAAACATGAAATGATCACATTGATGCCCCTTGCACCTGAACATTGGCCTTGGGAGGCCTAGGGCGTCATATCCTAGCCCTTGACACCACCTTTATTGATGGGGTTATGATGGGTTTTTATGATCATGGTGGTGATGTGATGTGATTTTATGGATAGAGATGCATTGCTTGTCACCCTAGCGCATGACGAGGTGACACATGGCCTTTGGAGGCCCAACGACTTTCACTTAGAGGTTCAATGTCTCTCTTGGAGGCCTAACGTCACCCCTTAGGGGATTTCAATTTAATGTTGTTTCATTTTTGCAAATTGTAAAGACAACTTAGAGGGTCAACCCTCTTTTTGTTTTTTTGTTGACTTGTAAAGTGGACAAATTAGGGTTATATGATATTTTATAAATAAAGGTCATTTCACTCTCATTTTATCATCATGGTTTTGAGAATTACATTGTCTCTTGGATGAAATTGTTTCCCTACTTGGGAAATTCACTTTATCTCTCTTTGGTGCAATTATGGATGCTTTTACTTGTCTATTGGAGGAAAAGTCTAGGTTCTATATCTTGGATGCTTGTTTCTTGGTAATTGGTTGGAATATTCTTGATAAAGAAGGGTTTTTCATGCTGTCTCTTGGAATTGGTAAGGAATTTCCGCATAATTGTGTTGTTTCTTTTTGTTTCTAGGTTAATTTGTATAAATACTTGGAGGAGTATAATGACATACACCCTCCATCAAGATCTATTTAGTTTTCATTGAAAAAAGCTATTTTGGAAAGGTTGCTACAAGGAGTAAAAAGGCTTACACCATTGTAGATTTACCTTGCTAAGGTTTGTTTTCTCTAGAGAGTAAAATGGATTAAACCCCTAGAGAAGTAATAAACCCTATATCATAAACAAGATACTTCATAACCAAATAGATAAGACACTAATCTACTTGCATTGGAGATTGAATATTTATGCATTGGTATACATGATTTCTTGATACATTGCAATTGTTCAAGTTGGATTTAATTCTTCATGCTTTCAAGTTATATTGTGCCATAAGGGTGTCTTTATTATCCAAGTGATCTCATTTCTGTTATAAATTTGATTCTACATCCAATAGGGCTGCATCAAGCTCATCTTTGTCTTACTCTTTGCTCACTTTTCTATCGCTAAAATTTACTTGCAAGAAACCATAATTAATCTACTATTTAAATGATATTGCTTGGGTGGATTGTTTGCTAATTTTAGTGGCTAGAACTTGCTTCTGTATAAATATTTTTCTACAGCCATAAGGATGTTACAAATATTTCTAATAACACTAACTAACATCCCTCTAATTGCTATCAAATTCTTGTTTTAATCTTTGGAGATTCTTCTACTCATTGCTAGCTTTGTTTCCAATATCTTGCACTTGATTTTGATGGTATATTTCACAACTCTTATACTCACACACACAAACACACACACACACACACACACATATATACTGCTGCAAATTTTGGCAAAAATGTGTATTGTTGATCCCCCTTTGGTTTTAGGCTTTATCTATCATATATTGTCTTGTTCTGAGCAGGTTCCAACATTGTTTTGTACAGACAATACCTTGACAACCAATCGCCAAATCAAGAGACTCATCCTCAAGCCTCCTTCCACTCTTTACCTTGACCTATAGGGGAATCCTTCATCTCTTTTCACTTTCCATCGCAATCCCCCTAGGGTCACCTGTGATTCTCCCCTTGTGATTATTATATTCTCACTGAAATGAGGGGAGTTTTTATCTAAGGTGACAATGGGTAAATACTCCCATAGTTGTCACACCTTTTTGGTTTGGGTTGGGATTTTCCCAAACTACAATATGTTGGATAACAAGATGAAAATACCAATTTTTTTCACATGCCTTCCAATACTAGGGAAAACATTATTTTGGTTAGGAATATAGAGAGGGGGGATTGCTCCATGGCTATTAGTTTCTTATCTGTCTTTTGAAGGGGTTCCTTATTTTCACTCACTTTTCAAAGAGGAATGCAAAGAAACCATAGTAGAAATAATCATATTAGATAACTTCTTTCCAAGCTTTCTTGATCTTGAAGATAACCAAGCATTAATGGCCAAAGTCGAAAAAGAGGAACTCCTTTCAACTCTCAAAAGATTCCAAAAGGACAAAATTACTGGGCTAGATGGCTTTCTAATTGAATTCTTTTTGGGTTATTTCAACTTCATTGAAGAGGACCTTCATCGAGTGGTTGAGGTATCTAGAACCTCAAGAATTTTTTTAGCAACTTTTAAGTATACATTATTATCTTTGATCCCTAAGAAAAACAATCCTTCTCATTTTTATAATTTCAAACTGATTTCCCTCTATAATTTCATTTACAAACTAATCTACAAAATTATAGCTAGGAGGATGAAAGTAATTCTATCTTAGATATCCCCAAAGAAGTTTAGTTTTTTGGAAGGTTAGTAAATCTACAAGAAAATGGGGGTAGGACATGAGGGTATTCACTCAATTAAGGCCATAAATGTAAAATCCTTAACCATGAAGGTATACCTCTCCAAAGTTTTTGATGAGGTGAGCTAGATTTTCCTTAGACTCATTCTTATACATCTCAGATTTTTTCATGGATTTGCTACTTAGGTAACGAGTTACATCAACTCGGTATCATTTGTAATTATAATCAATGGTGTTGCCTCTCCTTTATTTAAGTCCAAAATAGGGATCAAACAAGGATTCCCTCTCCCCTCCCTATTGTTTCTCATTGTTACAAAGGCCTTACTATATCTCTTAAGGAGGCCACCAAAATTGGAAACTTCAAAGGTATAAATGTGGCTACTTACTGCAATGTTACCCATCTAATCTTTATTTTTTACAGTCTAATCTTCTATGAAGGAACTTGAAGGATGGTTGAAAAAAGTAGAGAGATCATCAATATTTTTTGTGAGGCAACAAGGATGAAATTGAACATTGGAAATTCAATGATCTCTTACTGGGGCCTCTCAGAGAATGAAAAATCTCCGTACTCCCAATTATTTCCTTTTCACATATTGTAAACATATACTAAAATTAAATATCTAGGATTTCATTTGAAAGAAAGTTGGTATCAAAAAGGTGACCGACAATGGATAATAGCCAAGATTGAGAAGAAAATCAACACATGGTGAAATCGATGGCTCTCCAAAGGTGGCTGAATAGTTCTTGTCAAATAATTCCTAGAATCCATTGTCATCTGTTGGATTTCAATGACTTAGATTATCGAAATGAGTCCCCCAAAAAATTAGATAGTTAATATTCCAATTCATTTGATATGGAGAAGTAGGTAAAAAAAAGATGTTATTAACTTCCTACAAAAAACTTGGTTCTCCAAAATCTCATGTGGATGGAGCCTAAAGAACATTTTCCTTTTCTCAAAGGCACTTGCGGCCAAGAATGTATGGAGATTGATACAAGGCACATGACACTAGGCACATGTAATAAAATATAAATTAATTACTTCTGACTCCATAGAGGAATGGGTAAGAAAGCTAGTTAGACATATCTAAAACACATCAATAATATGGAAATCAATGGTCACAACCTCCCCCCTGACAGGAAATTGGTTGGTATGGAGAATTAGAAGCATTGAAAAAATCCAAATTGACTTGGATCCTTGGATCAACAAAAATGATGCATATAGGTTCCCAGTCCATCTAATTGTAGACTTGAAAAGCAAGGGTTATCATACTCTGATACAGGTAGTCCGAGGAAACAAAAATGTGGGAATGTAGCAACAATGGCTCTCTTGGGAGGATATTGGACTCTGAGAGGAGAATGAAAAATTAAGGAAAAGTTATACTTGAAAAATAAGAACTTGTTTTATTAATCCGAATGATGAGGAATATCAACTTATTTGGTCTTTGAATGCGACAAGAAAATATGAACCCATATTAGGATACAAATCCCTTGCTATGGAGAGAATTGATATCCCACAACTTAGGTGGTGGAGACTACTTTGGAAACTCAAATTTCCTTTCAAATAATTTTTTTTATGTGGTTACTATTTAATAATAATCCCCTAACATGGTAAATCCTTCATAAAAGAAGCTATGAGGGACTTGGTTGGTGCTGTCTCTATAAAGTTGACTTTGAAACCAACTCCCACCTTATTTTGAACTATGATTTTACTCTAAACGTATGGTAGGAATCAAATTTCTTGATTGTGTTGAACAATGATTGGAAATGGAACTCCATTGAAGAAACCCTCAAGAGCTGGTGTATGAACAAAGACATAAATACATATAAATATCTTGTCTTAACCATAGATTTGGAAATTTGGTTGGCTTGAAACTATACACTTTTTGAGGATAACGATACCCTTCCATTGAAATGTGTTATTCAAAGTATGAACAATCTCTCTTCTTTTCCTTTAATTTAAGGATGTTTGCATCTCAAGGAAATCCCTTGAAGGGAAAATAAATAAAGAATTTCCATGGAATTCTTTTGATGGGGGATCCTAATGATCACCCAAAGGATGGGCTGTGGGAGTATTATACCTCTCCCCCACTCACAATGTCTCTTTCAAGGATAGGATGAGTAGTGAATCAAATGACGTTTTTGAGCTAATGACACTAAAATTGGTCTTAATACTAGGTAAGGAAAATGAAGTTTCTCAAATTTAAATTTATAGAGGCTCTCTTCTTGTGTTTCAATGGAAGAAAGGAGAATCCATTTTGTGTAACTTCACTCTGCAACCTCCTTTTCATGACATCCTTCTTATAAATCAACCTTCTCTCACATTTATTTTATGCATGTTTACATGGACAAGAACTCTGAAGAAGACCTGCTATCTAATGATGGAGTTGTGTTGCAAAATGGGATCTGGAATATCATGAACAACACTCCCACACACTCCTTTGAATATCTTCATGCTCCCTAGTTTTAATTTATTCTACTTATATTAGATCTCTATGAATGATATCTTTCCATGACAAAACTTCTCTGAGCATCTTCAGGGAGACCGAATGAACTTTTTCTGTGTAGAAGAAAGATTATTTGTTTTGAAAATTTTGATGAGAAATGTATATGAAATCTCACTAGTAAAGATTCTAGACTAGAAGGATTCATTTTTGTGGAGAAAGATTTGATGTTAGTTTCTAGATTAAATTTACAGGCTTGTAAAGGTAGTCTTGAATGTTTTTTTTTTATAGAAACGATTAAGTTTTTTTCATAGATTATAGACCGGAAAATAAGTTGCCGGGTACTTTACAATTAGTAAACATGACAACAAAACTAGTGTGTTGTTCAAGCATTTGCCTCAATATCTTTGTTACAAAAATCTAGTGTTCACTACTTTGGAAAGCTCGAGGGGTGCTGATAGATATTGACTTAACTACCGAGAATGGATCAGGTAACTTGAAATAGAAATTTGAGAACCATAGAGAACACTTGAGCAGAAGGAACAGGGTGGATGAGGGGGAAAATCGTCTTCAGATTTCTCCAGGAGATTTGAGTCTTTGGGCCACACTTTGGTTAACTTTCCGACCTGATCTTCTAACTTTCTTATATGATGACTCATTCCTCCAATCATGTTTTCAATGTCTTTGACGTTTACTTTGAATTTTCTTGTGAGATCCTCTTTGATGAATTTGAGCTCTCGGTTCAGTGACTCCCAACAATTTTCTCCCACATTGTCCAAGCTTAGAATTATCTTGGTCTTCTCCTTGACCAATTCCTTGACCGTGTTGAGTTTGTTCTGCATTTCTGTAATCCTTTCCTCCAACGATAGTTCTAGGGTTGAGGACGATTCCTTAGCTTCCTTCCTTTTCCTTCCACAGAGAGACCAACGACTTGAGGGAGGCAGAGTGATGACTGTGATGGGGGATTGAATGAATGATGCTTTGCAGAGTTTCTAGTTGCAAGTTATAGCCTTCAATCCCCGCGCAGTCACATGGATCACGGGTTTGTCCCCAGGCCTAACCTCTACCATGAATCTCTGAATGAAGATTTTTCTGTTGCCAATGAGTGATGGATAGCTACTCTAAAATATTTGGAGGATGATTCTCTTTTTTGTACTTCAAAGTCTTTTCATAAAAGGTAGATTCTTGAAATTGATAAATCATGATTGATGCGATTAATTGGAAGTCACGGGATGGGTGAAATCTTGTCTTCTCCATTCACTTGAAGGGTGGTCTTGCTCAAGAGTGAGCCTCTGTTGGCCTCGACATCTGCTAGTGATTTTAAAGATCTGAGGACATGATATATTTTGATTTTCCTGAATTTGGAAAGAAGGAGAGCAACCTTCGAATAGACTTGGGCTAGAAGGACATTCTTAGTTTTTTTTTTTTTGAGATGATGGCCTGAATAATGATCCTAGAGTCTCTAAAAATCACCAGATTCTAAAAATTCCTATCAGCTACTAAATTTAGTCCCTACCATAGGGCTAGAATTTCTACTTGATTATTGGTGTCCATTCTGAGGCCCCAGGCATAGGCCAGGTCTATATTGCCCGAGGGATCGAGCATGACCCCACCCCCCACCTGCCTTACCAGGGTTCCCCTTTGAGGCTCCATCAAAGAAGAGGTCATGCTCTTCAAGAGATGAAATCCACTTGATAAATTCTTGCTCGTCCATTCTAATTTCCCAACTTTCTTTTTGAGGGCTCTTGAGGGATCCTCCACTCATGTGGTTTGGAACATACTCTTTAAGCCATTGATCTTATTCAAGATTTAGAGGTTCTAAGTTCTTGATAGAGTGCTTAGTGTTCATGGCTTCACCCATCATGGGTTTTATTTTTATGGCAACTTGAGGCGATGTTCTACTTTCCTAACGAAAGATTCTACTGTTTCTTTCAAGCCATAATTTCCAAAAAAGGAACTTAGGGAGCCATATCCAACAAATTTTAAGGAGGTTCTTCTTTCTCAAAGAAAACAGGGACAACATCATCCAATTGATTATCATCTCGGTCATAGAGGGGGGCAAGAGTATGTTCAAGGAGTTTATGAAGTGAGTCTAGACCTATCTTGAATACACACAAGAAATGAAAAGATGATCTGTTGTTTCTTTTGCATCCATACACAACGGGCATCGAGAGGGCCCTTTCCAGCCTTTCCTCTTTAAGTTTTCACTCGTCAAGACACTTTTGTGTACCAGTGTCCAAATGAACATGTCAATTTTGGGAACAAAAGGGTGATTCCATAAGGATCTCCATGGAGTTGTGTTGGGAGGAACATTAGGAATTATTTGGATGGCCTTATACCCTGCAGCTACTGAGTATTTCCCCCAGCCTCTTTTGTCTTTTATGCATGCCTTGTAAGGTGATTTCCCTTGGAGGAATTGAATGAGGATCTTGGCTTCTACCTCCAACATTTTCGGGTATGCTCCAAGTGTCCACTTCTTCCAAGAAGGATCCTCATCTAGACCCCATTCAGATATGTCCCAGAGCGTTTTGTAGTTGTTGTTATAAAGCCAGCTTTTGATATTTTCGAGGGCTTCAATCTGATCCAAAGGCATGGAGCCGAGGATAGAATCCTCCCAAATATTTATTTTCTTTTTGTTGCCAAGGATCCAAGTCAGCTTTTCTTTGAAGTGAACAAGCGCTCTTAGACAGAGAGAGAAGATCGGAGAGCCTCTCAAGGCTTTTGGGGGACTATCTAGGCATATTTCCCTGTGTTCCGAGAAGTTTTTTTTGCAGAGGACTTGCTTTCTCCAAGAGACTTTACTTGATACTAGGTGCCACATAATTTTTTCCCCCATCACAAGGTTTTGGGTGGCCATATCTCGGATTTGCAGGCCACCTTTAGGAGAGGATTTTTAATCTTATCCCAACTAACTAGATGGATTTTCCTTTCACAGTTCCTGCCTCCTTCCCAAAGGAAATGATGAAACATCCTGTTGATCTTGAGTGTTATCATTTTAGGAGCTAGGAGAATGGAATTCTAGTAAATAGGAAGGCTTGAGAGGACATACTTCATCAACAAAAATTTTCCTGCAAGGTTTAACCAATTTCCCCCCCAGGACTGGATTTTGATCTTCATCTTATCTAGGAGAGGTAACCAGTGGCTCACTCTAGGTGATGATTTGAATAAGGGGATTCCTAGGTACTTAATCGAGTCCCACATGATGGTGCTTTCCATTTTGAGGATTCTAGCAATGTCAATCATTTCTCGAGGTGAGCAGTTCCAGCCATAGATATTGCTTTTATGAAGACTTATTTCACTACCTGAGACTTCTTTATACACATCTATCTCTATTTTAAATCTCCTTACAGTGTTGTTTTTGGCTCCTCCTAGTAACAAGGTGTCATCAGTGAAATGCACTTGGTTGATATCCTTAACATTAGAGACCATTCTTAGTCCCGACAGAGACCTGATCTGAAGAAAGTTGTCTAATTGGAAGTTAAGCACAAAAACTTGGATGGTGTAGAGTAGAGGAGACAGGGGGCAGCCTTGTCTTAACCCCCTTGAGGCTTGGAAGAAGTCAGCTGGGAGACCGTTTACCAGTGGAGCAATCCAAGGAATGGAGATGCATGCCTTAACCCAACTTATAAATATTTTTTCAAACCCTAACTTATTCATAAAAACAAAAAGGAAGTCATGGCGAACTTTATCAAAATCATTAGCGAGATCAAGTTTAACTATCATACCTTTCTCTTTCCTCTGGCAGCTTGAGTGAATGGCCTCCTAGACGAGGATGACATTATCCAGAATTTGCCTCACTTTTATGAATCCTCCTTGATTTTCGAGGATAATTCTTGGGAGCATCTTCTTTAGTCTGTTAGATATTAGTTTGGTGATGATCTTGTAGCCTGTGTTGCAGAGAGAGATGGGCCGAAATCTACTAAAATTGTTAGCTCCTTTTTATTTGGGGATTAAGTCTAGAAAGGATGAGTTGGTGCTTCCTCCTAGCTTGGCACAATTCTATGATTTATTAACCATTCTCAAGAGGTCCTCCTTAATAATATGCTAGCAGGAGTTGTAGAACTGAGATGTGAATCCATCCGAACTAGGGGCTTTGTCAGTCTCCATGTGATTTAAGGCTCTTTTAATATCTTAAGTGCTTACTGGGGCTGTCAGACTTTGATTTTCCTCATTCCCCAGCAGCTCCAGAACCATGGAGAGCGGGTAATGAAATGAATCAATAGGGACAACTTTCGGGGCAAAGAACAGGTTCTTGAAGAAGGAGTGGGCTGCTTCTTTGATTCCATCAAACTCTTTGATATCTTGGCCTTGAAATTGAATTTCAGTGACCGTATTGTAATTATTCAGGGCCTCCGCTTGCTTATCGAAATAGGTAGTGTTCTTATCCCCTGCTTGGAGCCAGAGACTTCTTGATTTCTCTCTCCAATATTCTTCTTCTGTTCTGCAAGACCGATGGAGGGATTTTTGGAGATCAACCTCTTGGGAGAGTAATTCCCGGCTCACTGGATAGTCTTCTAAAGCAAGCTGATGGAGGTCTAGGGACTTATGGATTTGTTTCCTCTCAAAAGTGGGGGTTTTGAGGTTTTTGGCCCAATATTTGAGATCCTTTTTGAGTCCTCATAGTTTTTCTTCCCAAACAAAAAAGGGGGAACCTATCACCTTTCTTTTCCATGACTCAAAAACTACCTCCTGGAATCCTTCTTGGTTGATCCACATGGGGCTGAATCTGAAAGGGATAGGGCCCAGGTTTTTCCCAGGAGCAAGAGTTAACATTATGGGTTTGTGATCTGGGGTAGAGTTCGGAAGGATTTTTGAGCTAGCCATTAGGCCAAGGGTCAGAAAAGAGGTTTGGACAAGGAATCTATCCAGTCGGGCTGCAATATGGACATGGCCTAATATTTTGTTTGACTAAGTATACATCCCCCGGGATGGCTTGATGTCCTCCAGATTCCAGTCTAGGATGATGTCTTCTACCCATTCTCTTGCTGGATCTCGAACTAGCGAACCCCCTTTTTCCTCAGAGAGCGAGAGGGTTACATTGAGATCTTCAGCGATTACAATATTTCTAGTATTTTTCCCGCTAAGGAAGGACTTTAGGGAATCCCAACAGGTCTTCTTTTCTGAAAGTAAAATTGGAACATAAAGATTAAACAGATTTAAATGGTGACTAGATTCTTTATGAAGCAGCTTGGTAAATATCCAATGAGTGCTGCTTTCTTCTTTGATCAAGTCTAGTTTTGAGGTGTCCTAGAAGGTGCCTATTCCTCCTAAGGCCCCTCTTGCACTAACAATTTTTCTTGAACCCTTTTTCCAAAATGAGTTACTAGCACGGAGGAGATCTACTTCCTCTAGTTTTGTCTCCTGGATTAGGAGGACCTCGGGAAATGTCATGTAGACTAAATATCTCAAGGCTTCTTCTTTTAGTTTTCTTCTGAGCCATCTACAATTCTAGGAGATGTACTGCATTATTTAACATTTTGGGGGGTGGTAGCTCCTTTTGGAGCCTTACCTTGCTTCCTTGTGGATCTGGTGCTTATCATTTCTGGGATGGTTTGATGGGATCCTTGCACGACGTCCCGGTAGGACTGCTCTTCTCCTTTCTTTTTCTCGGGTTTCCTTCCTCTTGAGGGCCTTTTATGGGTTCTGTGAGAGCTGCTTGTTTCTGTGGCTCCACCATCTGAATTCCCTCCTGACTCGAAGCTAAAACTAACATGACCTTCTTGCATTTTTGAGGGATCTTCTATATCCTATGGCTCAGGCAACAACCCAGGTACAACAGTGGCCTTCAAATCATTTTCTTGGGATTCTGCTTCTTCGGGAGTTTTTGCTGAGGTTGAAGCTTCCTTGTTGCCTTCCATGACTTCTGGTATAGGTTGGATTTTCTTCGCTGGTTCTGAAGATTTTTTCTCCCTAGATTTTGGGGGTGCCTTGCTGTTCTTCACCTTCTACCATCCTTCTGCATTCTCTTTCTTCGTGGCTTGAGATTTGGGGAAGTTCCTTTGGAAATGTCCATGTTCGTGGCAGTTCCTACACTTGAATGACAATTTCTCATAATCAAGTTTTTGATCGTGGTACCATGATCCTACTGTTAAATTTACCACTTCTGGGAGTCTGGCTTCAAGATCAACCTCCACACATATTCTTGCACATGAGTATTGGGCTTTATTGTCCGCTTTGTCTATGAATCACCCTAGGTCGTTTCCAATCTTCTGCAGGGATTGATATTTCCAGAAATGGACAGGGAGGTTTGGTAATCTTACCCAGACCGAGACCTCTTTGGGGATGTCCACAGAGGGATTGAAGTTAGGCATCCATCTGTTAAGATACAGGCCCTGAGTCCCCATGAAGTAGGGTCAAATTCTGAAGATCAGAGCGCAGTCTTCTTTCGAGATAAATTCAAAGATGAAGAAGCCCCTTCCCACTGGATAGAAGGTTATGCTGTGTTGAAGTTGGGGCCTCCAGTTCCTCTAGATCCATTTGTCCGTAGTTTTTGCCGAAGGCCATAGCCCCATAAACTGGCCCACTAACCCTCTTTTTGCTAATGCCAGGGAAATCTTGATGGGATGTTCCTATGGAAATGCTATTTCCGGAATGACATCTAATTTCTTGATGAATTTTGGGAATTCAGGAGGGGAATTTTTCTTACCTTGGTTGTTGATAAGCTTCTTGAAGGCATCATCAGTAGAGGTTGATGGGGGGGGAGCCAAATCCCCACCCCAAGGTGCACTCATGGCGGCCTTGCTTGGATGCTCCTGCCGTTACATCTCCTCTCTAAACCCTAGCTCTTAAAAAAAATAAAATTGCATTAGTCTTGAATGTTATCTAACATCTACCATTGTAATTTTATTTTTATAAATAAAATTACTAGAGTTTTTCTATGGACTTTTTTTTTTATATTGTATTTGGGATAAAATTTTGTTTTTAAGTTTTTATTTTAATTTACATTGAATTCAATTTATAAGTTCTTATTTTTTCTTAAATATTATGGATATATTGATTATATATAATGCCTTAGGTTAATACTGTTTTTTTTTTTAAATAAAATTGTGCTTAAGGGGATAAACTCACTAGTGAGGGAAAGGGGGCTACGAGTCTAGGAAAAGGGATAATCCTAGGGGGCTTAAGACAAGAGAATATTTTAATAATATTTTCTAAAATCCTAATTTATGGATACATATATACATTATGTTATCCTAAGTTCCCAAGAGGAGGGAACAAATTACCAAGTGGGTTTAAAAGGGGTTGCATGTGGTGACAAGTCTCATAGGATAAACATGCAATTATAATGGAAAAAAATTAGATCATTTACTCCACTCATTCATTCATTCTCTCCAAAAATTGGGGGG
>CBVK0103309926.1:0-10230 GCA_900067695.1 Picea abies
AGCCGACATAAATAAAATAAGATTACTAATATAATATGCCCAAATTAAGGGGTAATGAGCCAATATTAGGGCTTAACAGTATGCTTGATAGATTTTGTCCTAGCCTGAAAACTAGGGCACAACTAGAAGAAGGAAGACTTGATCTAAATAGATTTGATAGAAATAGTGAAAGATATGTTATTCCCATGCATAGAAAGAATTTTTGGACTAATAAGTGGATGCAAGACCCTGGAAAGAATTTTTTGCAGGTCCATCACTATGATCCTAGTGCGCAATACAGGAAAGGTTGGGGATCGTTTAAAAGAAAGAGAGGATTGACACTATGTTATAACTACAGAAGACTGGGACATCTTGTTAAGGAATGACCTGGTGTAGGTCCTACTTGTCTTTGTTGTAAATTTGTTGGTCATGAGGTTTTGGATTTCCCTAGAATGATTGTTAAAGTTGAAAAGATGAACCTAAGACAAGAAAACCATGAGGAAGGTCAAGAAACTAAGGACATGTTAGAGAATCAGAGACTATATTATTACAGATGAGAGAAACACTGAAGGATCACAGAGACATAAATTTACCATAGATATTAAAAGAGAAGGAGTGCATAGAAATAAGAATAAGAGACTTCGACATAGACTGTGTTCTGGATGAGGAAACACAGGTGAATATCATGCCAGAAAGCACTTGGGAAATTTTGGGAAAGCCTGCTATGATTCCTTCACTAGGAGGGATAGGATTGTTTAAAGGAAAGATGATAAACCTGTGTGGAAGACTTACTCATGTACCTATGATTTCCCATCGAACATCAACCAAAAAAGAATTTGAAGTCATTAAGTTTGTGGAGAACAATGCCCCTTTTGCACTTTTGTTAGGAAAGACTTGGATTGAGAAAGATCAGATCTGAAGGAAAGTAGAGAAAGAAGCCATAGAACAGAAAAAGAAAGAATTAAGGGACTTCATAGCTAAGAAAATAGGGCAACTAGTACAAGAACAAGAGGACAAGTCGAAGCAACTGAGGGTCGGAGACTTAGCTGTCGAAGTTGAAAGAACACAGGAAGGCTTGAAAACCTGTCTACATAGGATAGAAAAATACCTCCCCAGAAATAGTAAGTGAAGAAGTATTACATTTGAACCCTTTGAAAGACCCTCAGCAGTGCGAAGTTACTACACTAAGAGAAGATAAGAATGAGAATGGAAAGAGGAACCCCGTGACTCAGATCATAGGGAAGAAGGCCAGAAAGCTCAGTAAGAAGAAATCAAAGATAGAAAAACTGCAGGAAGTTCCAGGGACGACTTCGCAGAAGGCAGACTTGCAAAACTTGAACATCGCTAGAATAACAGAACAACACAAACTGGCACTTCGCCAAGGTGAAGCTATATGAATGTTGGAGGCCTCCTGACCGTTAGAATGATGCTCTAGAATGGTTATAAACATAGTTATTGTGGAAAAGATCACCATAAGACCATTGAGACTACGCCATAATGAATGGAATCATATTGATTAAGGAATTTCAACCCGTTGGAGGAATCCATTACGATGTTGTTTATTTAATCTGTCGCATGTTGCACCAGGACCACTTTTGCAAACTGAGATATTTGAGCTAATAGAGACGTGATTTCCTACTGCATTGTGTTGTCTAGACCTCGCCATTGAGTTGATTACCTTGAGTATTTGTTCGCCTACCCGAGTTATTTTCTTACAAGTGTGTATGTCAGGCGAACGTAGCGCAATAGAGAAGTATGTGGAGGAGATCCTAATATACCTTATGGTTGAGAAGGTTATATCCGCAGGAGTATAGGCCTCATCGACGGGAGGATTGTAAGCATACCCCTCGATTGGGTGTCGATCTGGGCCATCCCAAACTGTGACAGAGAAGAGAAGCAAGCACTGCGACGATATGGTGAATGCAAAGGAGATTCCGTCGGTCTTGCCCGACTACATCCCACCTTTGGCTGGCGCAGTTAGTCGTGACAGTGTCCCAAGAGATTTCAAGTATACACTCATCATGACGTACCTCCCGAAAGGGATACGCACAGTAGGACCGCAGTTGGGACTGATCCTAGCTCTTAAGATAAGTGATTTTAACCTCGACGATAGGAAGAATTATGCGATTCTCGCACCGCATCACTACCTGACAAAAACAACTAGGAGTAAGCCTAAGATAGTTCCCCAGTCGTGGATCAAGGAGATCATGTGGTCAACGATCCTGAACGTCATGAAGATCCCCCACTTCGGCTGACATGAGGAGGTTAACGCATGCGTTAAAATCCTCCTGTCATGCTTCCATGGAAGGTACCTGTGGTTGGATAGGCGTATCACTATGGATCCAGCGTTGATCCACCTCATTACTGGATTAAGCATGTAGGGACTAGACCCTTAGAAATTCTACCCTAGGAAGACATCTGATCACTCCTTGGCGCAATGAATAAAAGAAGCATATGTCGATTTGCAGAAAGGGAAGCGAGGCTACAAGGTAGCCTCCATCCAATATGGCGCAGTGCGCCTAGCTTGTCAACTAATCACTGGAAATACCGTCAGAAAGAACAGGCCGACACAAGTCACAAGCTTCGTAGTTGACCTTACAGGGAAGTGTGTCAAAGGGATGCAGATGAACTGGGTGAGCTATCTCGTCAATGAGTTGGAGAAGGACTGTTGCGAAGCGTAGGACCAAGGTTATGAATTCCACTTCAGTTGGTTGTTGATTCTTATAGCATTTGTCACTTGGGAGATGCCAAAGGGAGTGATATTCCCTGAAGTTGAGCCATCAGAACCACTGGTCATGAGATTCACCACCTTATGGTATTCAAGCGATATGGAGAAGAAATGGAAATCAAATGCGGTGTTCCACACTTACTACCTACAGCTCACGTGCGCCATTGATTCATTCCCCTGAATGACTCTGAACACCTTGCATACTTATAGAACACTGGCGAAGTTCCACGCAGATTGCCACTTTATCTACATCATTTCACGCAAGGATGAAAGTAAAGAGGAGTTATAGTCGTATTATAATTTGACCGAGGAAGACCTGGAAGAGATCACTAAAGAATGGCCAGCTAAATTCCTTGTACCAGTCAGAGATGCAGAACTATCCGACCCCGACCTCATTGGAATTCCTATGGTTACCTGAATGAAGTATGATGGACCAAGCAATGCTAAGAAAAATAAGAAGAAGGAGGAAGTGTAGGACATAGACATTCAAGAAAAGGACAGTGCATCAGAGGAAACTGCGCCTGAATCACCTGCAGGAGGAGGAGGCGATGAAGTAAACCAAGAGGAGGAAGGGGAAGAAGACAAGCAAGAAAAGAGAAAAGTAACACCGCCAAAGGCTCCCCTTACAGAGGCAAAGACATCAAAGAAAAGTAAGGTTTCTCCGAAGAAACCCTCAACACGGAAGAAATCCCGAGCCGACAAGCCCAAGTCACAGAATGTGCTCACAGTGGATGATGTTGACCTCTTCATCGCAGTTGTAGAAGATTCTTCGAAGGGTATCTTGCAACTACATGAAGCAAAGAAGGAGATGATGTATGATAGAATCGAGGCAGAGCTGAAGGGGGTACATCAAGCCATCTAATCGAGTTGCGCAGTGTCTACTTCGTCGTCATCAACAAAGAATGTAGAATTGGGGGATGAGACCACCCAATTGCGAAGGATACCAGATGCCACAGAGACTCGACTTCGTCGAGTCCAATAGGAAAAATAACAGGTCATAGAGGCCTTGAAGAAAGAAAAGGAGGAGGCCTTAGAGCAACTTTAGGCTGTGCAGCAAGAGACAGATGACCTTCGGGCAAAGTTCAAAGAAGAGAAGGAGAAAATCCAGAAAGAGAAAGACCAGCTGCTCGTGGAGAAGATTGGGATTAGAGAAGTAGTGGCCTTGAAGAAAGAAAAGGAGGAGGCCTTAGAGAAACTTTAGGTTGCGCAACAAGAGACAGATGACCTTCAGGAAAATTTTGAAGAAGAGAAGGAGAAAATCCAGAAAGAGAAAGACCAGCTGCTCATGGAGAAGATTGGGATTAGAGAAGTAGTGACTAGAACATTAAGCTTTGTGCTAGGCTTGGCATAGATAGAAGAAGAGACAAAAGAGAGCCAAGTGGGGAAGCTCGTTGAGGCTATTCAATAGCTCCAAGCAAGAGTAGCAGAGATAGAACTTCAAGCAGTGCCTAGGACTCCACAGGAAGTATGAGATCAAAGGGAAGAGACTGCCAGGAGCGCAGTAGAAAGAATCAGGGTGTTGGCCACAGAATGCAAGAAACTTAGTGACAGAAATGTGCAGACCTATGAGGGACTGGAAAAAGACCCGAAGATGAGGATATTAGAGGCATAGCTCTAGGAGGAGAAGAAACAAGTATCGACTGTGCAAGCACAACTGAAACTGCTTACAGCAGTGGAGAATATGAAAAGGTCACAGGAGCAATGCGCATTTTAGTAGTAGGTCACTACCATCCAGAGCCGAGTTATGGAGGTGACATAGAGACTCCAACTCGTGAAGGACGAAGCCTGCACACTCTTTGAAGAGTGCGAGGGACAAGGATCACAGTTGGAACAGGTGGTCACAACAGTGGAACAACGCCTGGAAGGGCCTGTCACCGAGCAAGTCATTCAGGAGTTCACCGAGTAGGAGGCTCTAGCAAAGCAACGAGTTGATGGAGCTCGAGCTAAGCTCGAGGCCTTCGAAGCACTGTTTCCCATATCAGAGTGACTCGGGACGAGTCACAGGTGAGTGTTGGGGGCCTGTTGGCCCTCGACCAGATTTGGAGGAAACTTTGGTCATGTTTGACCACTTTTAGGACTTCGACAGTCTGGTCGAACATGGAGCGCCCAAGCGAAGCGAAGATCACGGAACCTCACCCTTTTTGCAGGATTTTTGGGGATTTTAGGGTTTATGTAATGGGTATGGGATGTCGGCCCATGGGTTTACCAATGTTTAGGCCCTTTTTGTAATGTATAAATAAGTATCTAGGTGATGTAAGAAAAGGTCGATGCGCTAAGTGCTAGTGTTGGCTATGTGCAAAGAAGTGTGAGAGAAGTTCAATCTGTGTGATTATAGTTCTGATCAAATTTATGCAAGAACCTGTGAAGGTTTGTAAGTGTGAATATTTGTGAATCCTTTGTGCATACTGTATGTGAGACTCACAGAGCTAAGTGAAAGTGGTTGTAGTTGGCTTTGTGCCTTGACCTAATCCAGGGAAGGAGGATCTGGAAAGGTGCGCGCAGATCTCCTGTCCTTTGTGGAGTTGGATCTATGGCTTGGTGCTTGTAAGAAGATTGAAGAAGACTAATAAATAAGAAGAAGAGTTGGTGAACGTAGCCCCATGCTAGGGTGAACCACATATATCATGTGTTATTGTGCTTTGTGCTATCTATTCATGATGGTTATGTTTATATTTGCTTAGTGCCTTAATCTGGATATATGATAGATAGATCGATGATTTCTTAGTGCTTTATGATGTGAATGAATGTTAGATCTACTCTGATGCTATGTGTTGAATGCTTATATGTGTTTGATACTGATTAATACTGTGTTGATCTACAATTAGGGTTAATCTACGATGTGAATAATAATCATAATTGAATGCATACTATTGGATAAGTGCTATGTTGAAGTGTGTAATCACAGATCTGTGTCCCAGCTAGGTTGTAGACACTTGAGTCCTGCAACCCCCCTGCCTCTACCTCAGGTGAGACTTCATCTGCTTCGCAGGTGTTGCCGAAAGGGCTGGTAGTTAGGGTTTTGTTGGTGCATTGTTGAAGCATTGAACCTTGGGTATGCCCCTGTGCCAATAGGAAGAAAGTACTATATGAATATGTATAAGCATTGTAAAATATATCTTGTGAATTCATTTGTAATCAGAGCTCTAATTTGTTGGAGGTTTCCTCATTGAAGAGGCAAGTGAACATTGCTTCCATATATATAAATTTATAATATTTTGGTTCATATTGTTTATTGTGTTTGCAAATCTATTTATTTATGCAATAGATGTGAATACTATTAGTAATTTCTACTTTGAATATTTCTAATTGGCACATCACAAGTGGTGTCATAACACTTTCCTTAACACATTTTTATAGAAAAAAAAATTCCAAGATAGAGACATGTTCCAACATCTATAAATAATAAAGTGATTTGTCATTTCACAAGTAAACCTATGTTTGGGGAAGCATACACATAGGAAATACAAGAAGTTTCACCCTGTTGGAAACCCATGTAACCCCTATCGACACCCCTTCAAATATTACTGCATCATAAAACACCTATATACAAAATTTCAATTCCATGTACCCTTGGGCATATTGGAAGTCCTATAGGTGTCCTAAAACTATATTTAGATTAGCCACTTCACTACCTGATTGCTATACTGGCACCAAGAATAAGACTCAGGAATATTACTCTCTAGTATCTAGGTAATCAAGTAGTGTGGATAAGGGTATGGTTGAACCTATTTCATTAGAGCCCTGAGATATTGGGTTGAGTACCTGATCCAGGTGGATATTGGTGGCCACCCACCTATTCCAATTGGCCCCTCTTGTCCGTTTTTGTTTAACATGTTCTTCTGTACTTCTTTGTAATTGTGGGTTCTACACTTATGGGGTTGTCTGAAGCCCCACACATCCTCCTGGTGGATACTGGTGTCCTCTCACCTAATCCAACCGTCTTATTTTGTATGTTTTCACGTCAACACATCCTGTTGTACTTCCAGGGTCGTTTTGGGGCCCTAAACATTGCCTTTTTGGCTCACCATAGTAAAACTATAGACGAAATTAGAGTTTGACGGCAAAATATGTATTTCTATGAAAGACCTTTCCAACGGGCTATCACGCGCCTAAAACAGAGGTCGTATGCAAAATTTATGACCCTGGGAAGTTGAGGTACCAACTTACACCAACTTACCCATAGGGGCCCACATGACTTTTGGTGTTTCACCTTCTAGGGTTAGGTTTTTGGATGTCTAGGGTTTTGGAATTCATGAGTAATATCAAAAATGCCTCTAAAGCCTCATTGTAATCCATTATTATCAGACGAATGCACGTAGTATCCACATCTCTTCTTAGAGATAGATACCACCATTCAAGAAAGTATTTCAGTTCTACAGTTTTACAGTTTCAGCCTATTCCATTTTTCAATAGAAGATATTGTTCACTGGATATCTATGTTATTATTCATATCTTTGTGTTTATTGTATTCATTATGTTAATCATTTCATTCCGCTCCTAAATATGGATCAGTGGTATCAGAGCGGCCTACTCTTCATTTATTTTTCTTCATGCATCTCCCCAACAAGATCTAGGTACAAGAAGTTTGGGACTCAAACCCATCGATCCATTGCAAGATTGGTTGTGTCGAGCCTGAAAACAACCCATGGGGGAGGAAAATAAATATGATGGAGCAGGAGATCCTATTAAAATTTTGCTCGAGGAAGCCCTTGCATGAAAAAGTAATGAAATGATAGACAACTTCGCGCAGATCCTTCGACGACTACCCACTAGAGAAGCATCTTCATCAAGCGGCCATGCAACCTGTTGGTTATTGAGCCTGATTATCTTTCTAATTTAGAGGTCTTTATTTTCAGCCGTGTTTATACCCCATGAAGAATTTACACCCCAGAAGAATGTACACTTCTCCACGTAGGGGAGTGTAGAGGGGGGTTACCCCCTCTGTGGGGTCCAGGGGAAAGCGGGCCCCCAGAGGAAAAAAATTCCTTGTAAATGTATATTGTAATTTAATTGTGAATCTAGACCGTTCATTATAAGGTCACATATCTGACGGTAGAAGTTATGTTAGGTATTTTTCCCTAGAAGGAAACCCTTTTTTATGAGGGAAATGTATTGCAACTATGGATCGTTGTGAATATTGTATTTTGAGATAGGAGATTGTGAGAGAAATAAGAGGAAGTTACAACGGGTGTGTTGTATGTTGTATCCCTTCATTTGCTGGATAATAATAAAGAAAGAAACTGACAATTTCTCTGGTGGACGTAGCCCACACTGGGTGAACCACATATATATGTGTCTCTATTGTATTGTGTATCTTTTGTGTTTTATTTCTGCATTTGTTTTATTTTATTTCTCCACGATCCTTTTTTTCTAACAAATGGTATCAAAGTGAAAGGTAACTTGTAGGAAAAGAGGGTTCCTGGTTCGAGTGGGAGAAATGATGGAAGATGGAAAGTTTATGGTCGAGAAATTTAATGGCCAAAACTACCAGTTATGAAAGATGCAAATGGAAGATTATTTATATCAGAAGGATCTATTCCTACCATTGGGTGGAATAGCAAAGAAGCTGACAACTATGAAGGACAAAGAATGAGAGGTTCTTGATGGAAAGACATTAAGAATGATACGACTTAGCCTGACAACATTGGTGGCTTTCAATATTTCGAAAGAAAATAAAACAAAGGAGCTAATGGATGCATTGGATAAACTATATGAAAAACTCTCGACGTCCAATAAGGTATTTCTAATGAAGAGATTATTTAATATGAAGATGTCGGAAGGTGGGTCTATTGCAAATATTTTAAATGAATTTAATACGGTTTACTAATCAACTAAGTTCTGTAAAAGTGGACTTTGATGATGAGGTCATAGCTCTTCTAATCTTGTGCTCATTGCCAGAAAGTTGCAATGACTTGGTCATGGCAGTAAGTAACTCTGTCTCTGGTTCAAACACTTTAAAATTTGATGATGTTGTTGGTGTTATTCTTAGTGAGGAAATGCAACAAAAAAACACAGGTCAGACATTAGGTAATGCGTTAAACATGGAGAACATGGGAAGAAAAAAGGATAGAGGAAAGGGCTCAGGGAACCGTGGGAATTCTAGGAAGGGCAGATCCAAATCCAGATTTGGAAATATAGAGTGCTAGAATTGTGGGAAGCAAGGACATATGAATAAAGACTATAGAGATCCAAAGAAACAAAGAGATGGACAACATGAGAAAAATTAGAAAGCAAATGTAACAGGTGATGTGTTACAAGATGCTTTGATTATTTTTGTAGATAATATTTATGAGTCTTGGGTAGTAGATTCAGGGGCTTCATTTCATGCCACACCCCATAGGAAACATTTTCTAGATTATGTTCAAGGTGATTTTGAACAGGTTCATTTGGGTGATGATGCACCATGAAAAATTGTTGGAATGGGAAAGGTAAAAATAAAGAAAATAAATGGAAACCAATGGTTGTTGAAAGAGGTAAGACATGTTCCAAATCTAAGGAAAAATATAATTTCAGCTGGGTAGTTTTCAAGTGAAGGTTGTATATCCATATTTACAGATAAGGTGTGGAAGGTCACCAAAGAATCATTGGTGATAGCAAAAAGAGAGAAGGTAGGTACATTGTATTTATGTACTGGTAATATTGACTCTTCTATCTCTTTAGCTTCTACATGAGTGGATACAACACTATGGCATCATAGGATTGGACACATGAGTGAGAAGGGGATGAATATACTTCACAAAATAAATTTGTTTCCTGATCTTAAACAAATTGATTTGTATTTCTGTGAGCATTGTGTTTATGGAAAACAGAAGAGAGTCAGATTTCTTGGAGTCGGAAAAGAAAAGAAGAGTGAAATTTTATAGCTTGTGAATATAGATGTATGGGGACCAACTCAGGTATTATCTCTTGGTGGCTCTCATTATTATGTTACTTTTATTGATGATGCAACTAGAAAAACTTGGGTTTATTGCATTCGATAAAAAACTGATGTTTTTGATACTTTTAAGAAATGGAAAGATTTAGTTAAGAATGAGATAGGAAAAAGGTTGAAGTGTCTCAGATCAGACAATGGAGGGGAATATTGTAGCAAGGAGTTTGATGATTATTGTTCATACCATGGGATTCGTAGAGAGAAGAAAGTTCCAAGAACACCACAAGAAAATGGTGTGTCAAAAAGGATGAACATGACAATTATGGAGTGTGCAAGGAGTATGAGATTGCATGTTGGTTTGCCCTTACAGTTCTAAGTAGATGTTGTAGATATTGCTATTTACTTAATAAACATGGGGCCTTCAAGCTCTTTGAATGGTACAATTCCAGAGGAGGCACGGACAACTAAAAAGGTAAACTATTCTTATTTGAATACTTTTGGTTGTGGATCATTTGTCCATATTGATAAAGAAAGTAGAACAAAGCTTGAAGAAAAATCCAAGAAGTGTACCTTTATTGGATACTATGTTAATGATTTTGGTTATCGCTTATGGGATTATGAAAATAACAAAATCATTAGGAGTAGAGATGCC
>CBVK0103309927.1:0-13456 GCA_900067695.1 Picea abies
TACTGTCGGTGCCCTCCACACGTAACTGTCGGCTAAGGCTTAAGTGCTGGCGCCTCTCGCAACTCACAACCTCGCGAGTTGGAGTGTCAAACCTTGGCACTCTCCCTCCGCGAAATCCCGAGAGGCAATGGCTCTTTTTCTTTCCACAATTCTCACGACTCGCGATCTCGCGCAACCAAAGGATATGGTCCACCCTCCTAACTCATGAACCCCGAGTTCAAGAAATGGACCCACGCATCAACTGATTGCGATCAACGGCCCTCGCTACTTCGCGAGTTCTCCACGGAGACTTCTGACCATTCACCTCTTTGAAAACTTCTGCGCTATACTTGGCGTGACTCGGCTGAGTGAAATTACCCACTGACCTTTTATCTGCTTCGCAAAATAGACCTTGGATGCTGCCGACGACATGTTTCCTGCTTGCTTGACCTGCTACTTGGAAAAACAAGGATTCTCCCGTGCTACGCTTGATCACTTCGTGCAACTTGCAGACCCGAATGCTCTCGAGCCCATGACAAGAATTATCGCTAACATTAGGCTCCATGGGGGATAGAGTCGTCCCTGCGATGCTCTAAGAACTCCTTCCGCAGCTTCATTGCCGTGCTGTTGGGCTATGGAGTCATGCTCAAAACATCCCGCTGCTGAAAATATAGGCCGAAAAGTAAAGCAAAGCAAACAAAGCTACATGCTCAAAGGAGATTATTTATGTACAGTCCTAAACTAATAAAACACTTTACATGGGGCTAGGTGAAAGCAAACTTCCACCACAGCCAATCAAGTAACTTCCTGAAGGGAAGCTCTTGCCTTCTGTCAGTGATCACAAACAGTTGATGTAACCATGACAGCAGAACGGTTACACTCTTCAACTTCTCCTTACAAGTTGAATTTGAGATGGGATATGGCAGCTCCAAAGCATAAGGGAAATTCCACTCCATGTATTTGCTGACAGGGTCATCGAATGAGTGGCCACTTCCAGGAAATGGGCGATAGACAGCCTCTTCTGCTACACAATTGTTCACCCGCGGCCAAATATCTCTGATAAGCACAGGTAGGTGAATAACTGAAGTAGGTTGATTGATCTCAGGCAGTGGCTGCTCGCTGACTGGCTGTGAACAAAGGGCAGACTGCCCCTCTGGTTCTTTTTCCTCTTCTTGTTGGCTCTCCTCCATGTCCGATTCATATTCATCATAAATATGGACCATGGGGTGATTCTTCTTTTCGATTTGTTGCTCAGGGGGGCTAATTTCCTCGCATTGTCCTTCATTTGTGAACAGAGGAGAAGGCTCTGCAGTCTTCTCTTGGGAGTTCTGGGTGTCCAGCTCAGAACCTGATTCATAGCTGTCATACACGGGTTGGCTGCTACCCAGGTCATCAATCTGTGATGTGGGGTTCTGCTGCTCCTCAACTGAATAGTCGTTAAAGCTGGGTGAGCACCAAACTTCTTCATTTTGCAAAAAAGGAACGATTTCCAGATCCTCCTTTTCAATCCCAAATGTAAATACATCATGGGAAATCTCGTGAAGAAAAAGAGAACAGTCCTCTTCCCCAACTACCACTTCATCGCTTCGATCTGAGACAACAAGCTCATCAGGGGAAGATGCTAATGCGCTTACGAAATCTTCAATCATCTCCTTTGAAGAGCCATCTAGAACATCTGCCTTGGTGACTGGAAAATCCTCCCCATTGTCCTCAGATTCCAACCTTGCATGTTGGGCAATGAGAGATATCATTAGTTCACTTAGAGCAACTTCCTCCCCCATTCTTCTATCCTTACAACCCTCATCATCACAGCCTTCTTTAGACATAATCATATATGGGAGGATTTCTTCTTCTTGGTTCTCCCATGGGTTAGATTCATAATGACCATAAACAGGTCCCGTGGGAAAACTTTTTTCATAATCGCCCTCAGTAGAGCTGCTAAGGGCCTCTGCTTCAAAGGATGGGAAATCCTCAGCGTATTGTTCAGCTTCCCACCTGTCAAATCTGGCAGTGAGAGATTTTATCAGTTCCATAACTCCGCCCGAAGCATCTCCTTCCTCCCTGGGATCTTCATGATCATTCATTGTAGAGATACCCAAATCATCCTCTTCAAAGGGTGGAAAATCCTCTGCACATCGCTCAGCTTCCCACCTGTCAAGTCTGGCAGTGATAGATTTTATCAGTTCCATAACTTCGCTCGAAGCAGAAGAATGGGGAGGAGAAAGGATTGGTCCTTGATCCAGGTCATCAGGATCATCCTCGTAGCCTTCATAAAAGATGGATCTATCTTGTATACAGTTGTTGTAGTATCCCTCACAACAATTATGAAAAATCAACTCAGAGGGATACAACTTCTGACAGTGGGTGGTGAAGGCTGCATGAAATTCTACTAGTGAAGAAATGCTAGCAGGGGGTAAAGAATGATACCATTTACGAGCATCCCCTGCTAACGAGAACATGAACATTTTCAATAATACATCCTCATGTTGTATCTCCCACTGATGCATGAGTTCATGAAACTCACTGAGGTGCTGACCAAGATTGTCCTCTTCACGCTCTCTAAATCTGGGAAAATAATCGCCCCATTCATTAGAAGAAGGGACATCATTAGGAAAACCAGGAATAGCAGAAAAATTAAAAGGAGCAAACCTTCGAGCCAGGATTTCCTCCATATCGAACCAGTGGAGTCGCCAATTGATCCTCGAATCATGGAATCGCCAGGTGAAAAATGTGCAGCTTCGAATGTGTCTGGTCCTTGTTCACCATCAAAGGCCAGATCTTAACATTATCGTTACCCCAGGAAACTTCTCAGGCTGAGAAAGAAGCCGCTAAAACCTTCTGAGAAAGCTCCTCTGGGTCAGCTTTCAGGTGTGTCAACAGTGGCCACAACTGAAACAGTAAAGTGGAAACAATGGAGTCGCCACAGTGGAGTTGTCAGGTGCACAGTAGCAACCTGAATAATTCTGATTTCTGATGCACCTTCAAAATCAGTTGATCATTGTCATTCTGCCCAGGGAAAATCTTCAACTTCGTCCCCGGCAACGACGACGGAAGTCACTCCCGGATTGCTAGCAGGAGCAGAGCCCGACACCCATCATTTTTATGTCACGGTTGTTCATAGATGGGTGATCAAATGGCGGGAAACTCAAAACAATAGCATTCCAACTCTGAAACTAGGCGGAGTAAGAAGAACTGTCTGTCATAAAACAAGAAATCTCATATACAGATGCATAAACTGAAAGCTAGGATAGTTGTTAAAACATTACAGTAGGGAGCTCTGCTCAACCATCGATGCTTACAAAAATGGTGAAAACACCTACATATACTCAAAAAAAAACACAGCAGCGAAAACGAGATACTACATTAATAACATTGCGTCTGCATGTCTTCTGACAGTCTGTGCATGCAGACTAGACGATCATGCGCCTACGACAGACGCCATCTTATTTGCGCATGGCTCCAGCAAGGGGAGTAGCTGAGCCATTAAGTGCCGAGCTAGTGTTCAGACTTCCTTCGGCTAGTCGAGGACTCGGGCATGGTTTCTCTGGAAAAATGGGCACACAGGACCCCCTTGAGTAGACCGCTTGCCATACCCTCCATCCCCTGCAATTAATGAGTGAGGCGAGGTTTCAACCACCCCCTCTCTTCTTCATTCACTCCGAGAAGGTAATAGGATTGAGACCAAGTTGAACTGGCACCTGGAGAACACAGTGATCCCTTCTGCAGCTAAACCCGGCGCTTCATCCCTTTGTGCAGCTCTTTCTATCACCCCCAAGTGACCACGGGTTGTTTCGTGTCTCGCGGATGGGAAGAGCTAGTCCTTGTGCTTCAAAGTCGCGATGGGCGAAAATGCGAGGAGCCCAATCGTGCACCACGTGTCCCTCTGGATGGACGGCTGAGATCTTCTCGACAATACTGTGTAGCTCTTTTTACTGTCGGTGCCCTCCACATGTAACCGTCGGCTAAGGCTTAAGTGCTGGCGCCTCTCGCAACTTGCGACCTCGCGAGTTGGAGTGTCGAACCTTGGCACTCTCCCTCCGCGAAATCCCGAGAGGCGATGGCTTTTTTTCTTTCCATAATTCTCGCGACTCGCGATCTCGCGCAACCAAAGGATATGGTCCACCCTCTGAACTCACGAACCCCAAGTTCAAGAAATGGACCCACGCATCAACTGATCGCGATCAACGGCCCTCGCTACTTCGCGAGTTCTCCACGGAGACTTCTGACCGTTCACCTCTTTGAAAACTTCTACGCTATACTTGGCGTGACTCGGTTGAGTGCAATTACCCACTGACCTTTGATCTGCTTCGCAAAATAGACCTTGGATGCTGCCGACGACATTTTTCCCGCTCACTTGACCTGCTACTTGGAAAAACAAGGATTCTCCCGTGCCGCGCTTGATCACTTCGTGCAACTTGCAGACCCGAATGCTCTCGAGCCCATGACAAGAATTATCGCTAACAAGTTATACCACGCCACCCCTCACTTGGATTTTCCTCTTTACCTTGGCATCGAGAAGAAAAATAGGAGAGGAGGGATGGACACGAACCAAAGAAGGAGAAAACTAGTGTTGAGGTTGCGAGGAGCTAGGGCCGAGGTGTGAGAATGAGTGGAAGAAACCATGGGCATGAAATAAAACCCATGGAGCCAGAGCTTGCGATGGGACTGGTTGGGAGGCCAATCCATCACATTGACTTCTTCTTCATCCTAGAGCACCATCGCCATAACTAGAGTTGTGTGAGGGCGATAATGGGGGTACGCAACCCTGAGAAATGAATGCATGGTGTTACATGCAGGCATTAGAGGGCGAGAGTGCGGTGTGAGCTGGCGAGACTCTATGTGGAATGAGGCTAGGTGTCCTCCCACCTGTGGGAGGGTGCGATGTACTCGATGATACCCCATCTAGGGGTTGATCCTTGTTGTGTGTCATGGTTATGCAGGCAACAACGAGGGGGTGGTTCAGACATGAGTTTGGATTACAGTAGAAATCCCCTTCCTTCAATTCTACCCCAAAATTCTCCAGCTTATCTACCACTTGATTAGCATTCCTTCGAACGTGGGAGGGGATAATTACCCACTGAGGTTGAAGAATTTATTTTATTCTGATCAACCCATTTATGAGTCTCCAACTCAGGGAGATCCTTTTCAGATATGCTCCATTTAGGAGGTCAGAGAGGAGGTTGATGATGATCTGAGAGTCTCCTTCTGCTATAAGGAAATTCATCCTTTGATCCTTGGTCGCTTGGAGTCCTTTGAGCAGGCCCCATAGCTCAGTCACATTGTTAATATTATGCCCTAAGTTCCTCGTTGTCAAGAGAAGGATCTCTCCTTTGTTGTTGTGAATGGTAGCCCCAAAACCTATTGGGCCCGGATTGCCTTGGGAAGCTCCTTCGAAGTTGATTTTGAAATAACCATCTCGCGGGGCCTTTCATTAAGAGAGATTGTTCTTAGTTGGATGTCCAAGGATTAAAGTTGGAGGACTTGGGGCATAATATTAACAATGAGGATTAAAGTTGGAGGACTTGGGGTGAGACGGAGTTTCCAAGCATTGAGAATGATCTGTTCATTGGGCGGACAAGACAAATCGAGAACCGTTCAATGGTGTAGGTTGATTGTTTCCTTGATGTTGGAGAGGATTTTGGACCATATTTCTTGCCAACTCATTGAGGAGGAGTTGAAGATCCGACGATTCCTTTCTTTCCAGACCTGCCAGAGAATAAACCCGGGGAGAAGCTGCCAAATCCAATTGAGGATGGGAGAGTGAAAAATTGAGTCTCGACATCCCTCAATGGTTTCCCTTAGGCTGGAACGTTTTCTGTCCGAGGTTCTCATAATGTTGGCGCATTGATCCCAGAGTTGCAAACTGAAGGGGCATAGGTTGAGCAAGTGATTTTTCATTTCATCCTCATTGCAGCACAAAGGGCACCAAGATGGACCTGTGAAGCCTCTTTTTGTTACCCAAAGGAAGGTATTGATTTTGGGCCATAGCTTTGCTCCCCAAATTTTATTCCAAACTGTATCTTTTGGGAGGGAATTATGACCCGCGCTAAGAAAGTAGGCCTCTTTGAGGTTGAAGGTGTCCATGGTGGAGTGTACCCACCTTAGGATGTCCTCACCCTGTTGGCTGAAAATATTTCTTGAATTGATCTTGTCAAGCAAGGGCTGGAGATTTACATTAGGGGGGATATTTAGCTCCTCGTGAGTAGATTTTCATCTGTGCCATGTGACTCTATTTTCCTCGTAATTCCAATTGTCGACCACTTTTAAAAGACCCGTCGCTTCCGTTAGGGGTTTATAATTGGTTAAAGTTGGATCCTTATCCAGGGCAGGGAGCTGCTGCCAAGAGTTGCTCTAGAAGAGGTCCAACGTCCCATCTTGGAGTTCCTAAAAAGCGTGATCAGTGACCATCCCCTTGTTTTTCTTGGTCGCATTCCAAATGAGTGATCTTGAGCCTTGGCCATTCCATCTAATTAGTTCTTTCTCCGGAGTGATAGGTGTGTATTTTCTCCTCCAGAGGCACGCCCATAAGTCTTGAGGCCTCTTTATCCAACGCCACCAAATTTTTTCTCTTAGGACTTTGTTGAGGATTGATGGATCTCTAAGACCGAGTCCCCCTGCGTGCTTTGGTCTGCATGTTTTTTGCCATCTTACCAAATCCCTTTTGCGCCCTTCCTTGGCGCCTTGCTAGAGGAAGTTCCTATGGATGTTCCTAATGATGGTTAGGATGAAACTTGGGGCTGCTAGTGCCGAGAACGCGTAAACTAGGAGAGCTTGGAGGATATATTTAAGGAGAATTAAATGACCAGGAAAATTAAGGGAACAAAAATTCTAGGAGGATAGTATTTTCTTGATTTTGGACATAAGATATTCCTAGAAGGTATTCCTTAGATGTTTTTCGATAAGAGGGATGCCAAGATACTTGGAAGGGAGGGAGTTGTGGGTGAACCCCAAGAGCTGAGTGATGTGGAGTTGCACCTGGATCAGAATGTTGAAGAAGAAGATCTGGGACTTGGTTAGGTTTACGTCCATGCCTGAAGCATCACAAAACAGGTTGATCATGAAAAGGATGTGGGTGGCTTCCCGAACTATGGGGACTCCCATCATTATAATTTCATCCACGAATTGACTATGCGAGATGGGTGGGGAAAGTCCATGGAGGGAAAGTCTTGAGAGGGAATGATCAATGATGGTTTCTTTGATAGTTCGACTTAGTCCTTCCACCATTAAGATGAAAAGAAAAGGCAAGAGTGGATCCCCTTATCTGATGTCTCTGGAGGGAGAGAAGGGTTTGGATGGCACGCCATTAATCAGGATGGAGAACAGGGCAGACAAAGTGAGATTGACGATCCAGGTGACCCATGAAGGATCGAAGCCAAAGGCAAGGAGGGTAGCCTTCAAGTAATTCCAACTGAGTTTATCGAAAGCTTTGGAAAGATCCAGTTTCAGAAGCATACCAAGTGATTTGGTTGATTGGAGAGAGTGGATCACCTCGTGCGCTAGAATAATGTTGTCCATGATCTGCTTTCCCTCCACGTACCCTGATTGTTCCTGAGAGATAATAAACAATAGGATGGTTTTCAGACGTTTGGGGATGACATTCGTGATGAGATTATAGATCACATTGCAGAGTGCAATGGGTCTGAAATGATTCGGAGTGGTGACTTTGTTCTCTTTTGGAATGAGAGTGAGGAAAGTGGCATTGAGAGCCTGTAGGACCTGCCTTGACTTTCTGGACTCCTCTATGATCTCCTAGACCTCCTCTCGGATTATATCCCAACAGTGGTGAAAAAAGTCTGTTGTGATTGGGCGCATCAGAGCCTAGGTGATTGGGCGAATCAGATCCTGTGTGATTGGGCACATCGGAGCCTCATTTTGTTCTGTAGTGACCTCCTTTGGAATATGCTTAATGATGGATTCTATAGCTTGAGTGCAATCTGTTGGGGGATCTGAAAGAAGGTGCCTGTAATATGTGAGAAGTTTCTGCTCTATGTTTGCATGTTTTTGTATTTCCATACCTTGATCCAATACAAGATGAGTGATGTGATTAGTATGATGGCATTGAAGCATCGATCTGTGAAAGAATTTAGAATTTGTTTCCCCCTCTTTGAGCCATTGGATGCGTAAGTTTTTCCTCCAGATAATTTCTTTCTACGCTCGTCTCTCTGCCAATTGTTTATTGAGGGTGGTCTCTTGGTCCTTTAGGGAATCAATTAACCCTTGATGTTTGATCTGTTGTTGGAGGGCTTGAATTTGTTGGTTTAGGATTTTTTGAGCTTGGAAGATGTTACCAAAAGTGGATTTGTTCCAGGTCTTAAGACATTGCTTAAGGTTTTTTAACTTCTGCTGAAATTTGTACATAGGAGTACCTTTTGAGATTGTCGCTTCCTTCCACCAATGGCCAATGTTTTCTTGAAATTATGGGTGTGTCAACCAAAATTTCTCAAAGCGGAAGGGCTTATTTCCTTGGGTGCCACTAATGTTCATCGTAAGAAGTATCGGCCAATGATCTGAACCTGGAGTATCAATCACAATGGCTTGCCAAGTGAGACCCTCCAGCATGAAGGGTTCAGAGATTAGGAAGCGGTCTAGTTGGCAAGAGACATGTTGAGCACCCGATCATCTATTTGACCAAGTAAAGAGTTTGTTGTTGGTTTCTACATCAATGAGGTCTAGCATGTTGATGGTTTTGTGGAACTGTTCGTTGTCACTGCCCATTTTGCGAGTGCCCACTTTTTTCCTCCAATCCAGTTATCATGTTGAAGTCTCCCCCCTAGTATCCACCATTGATTGCCAATGTGGTTGGCAATCCATTCCATATGTTGGAGGAAGGCTTCCTTGTCTCCCTGGGTTAGGGGGCCATAGACATTTCAAACGTAGCCTAGCTTGTTTGAACCGATGATTCTGAAGGAGGTTGTGATAGTCCATTTGGAGGTAAAGAAACATTCCATGTGAATAGTGGTTGGGTTCCAGAGTATGGCTAGACTCCCTGTTGTACCTTTTGCATCTACTTCTACTTTTTTTGCTTGCTTCCAACATTTTGTAAGTATTTGAGTGGCTTCATCCCCTACAGATTTTGTTTCCTGCAGAAGAATAATATCCGTATGTTCCTTCATTATCCTTTCCCAGAGCAAGCATTTCTTACTTCGTGCATTGAGGCCCCTAATGTTCGAGGGTAGAATCTTTGTGATGAGGGTGAGGATTGGAGAGGAGGAAAGTTGTCCAAGATCAGGTGGATCTGGCTAGAGTTCACCAGGAAGTTTCCTACATCTTGAATAAGCTGGTGCTTTGGTTTTCTGCCCCTTTTCTTCTCGTCTTTGGTGGGTTTACGCTGGTCTTTCAAGTGCCCTCTTTGGATTCCCAAACCCGAGTTGGCTCAGGCCAATCCCCCCACCGTGGAATTAAGGAAGACTTTGTGCACTTTGCATAACTAATCCTATGGGATGGTGTATAACTCTTGTTTACGATAGGCTTGTTCCATGTGTACCAGATCTATTCCTACCAGTTCCTGATCCTCCAGATCTATGTCAGGGTCTCCTATTTCCAGTCCTAGATTTGCGGGGAGGGAGGTTTCCGAGGTGGGGATTTGAGGGTTTGCAGGATTAGGTGGGATAGTTCCTGGGTTATCTTTAGCTTGCTCTGAGGGAGCTGGATTTGGCAAGGGGGCAGAGGGGTTGAGGGTATTTTCTGGGATTTTCTGGAGGGCTTCGAAGGAGTTACTGGTTGAGAGTCCAGAGGGGGCCTGAGGAGGCACTTTTCTAGTTGGTTGTCTGTGATGACCCATGACTTGGGTGTAATCGTCTTTATTTTTGTCAGGATCCTCAGGATTTGTTTTGTTGGAGTTATTAAGGGGGCATTCATGGAATAGATGACCATGTTCGTGACACTTCCGGAAGCGAAAGGGAATATGCTTGTAATCCAAGGTTTGGGACCATACTTCGTCCTGATAGTCTAAGGTTATGGCTCAAGGTAGGGATTTGGATATATTTAAATAGACACAAATACAAGCATAAGCAGTGTAGCTTCGTTGTTTTGTGGCTTTGGAGGCTTTGACCTAGATGCCAATCATATTATCAATGCCTGCTAGTATTTCCTCCAGCCAAAATTCCTGGGGTAAGGAGTAGAGTCTCAGCCATACTGGGGCATGCATGAAGTCTTCCTTCTCTGGACTAAACTTTTCCGTCCAGAATCGAAGGAAGAGACTTGTTGAGTTATAAAAGTACAGGCCTCCTTCAAAAATTTTGTTTTTGTCTTCTAGGTTGTCTAGAATGATGGTGAAGAAGCCTTTGGAACCGAGTTGAAGGTCGTAGTGACCTTCGGGCTTCCACCAGTGTTGAATCCACTTCACTAGATCTTTTTTCAATGGCCATAGGCCCAAAAACTTTCCCACGAGGGTGAAATCTTTCATATATTGCTTATGATCTTCTATTATTGGTGAGTTGATGACATATTTGGGAGCAGTAGGAGCCTGCGGGATGCATTTACCAGGTTCCTAGGTGCAAGTTTCTTTTGGATGCTTTTTTGTAGGGTCTATCTCCATGGGTTTTTCCTTCGGCAGATCTTCCTCCCAAAGAATGTTTCTCAATTCCGCTGGATGTTCAAAGGACGGTCTTTTGAATTGTTTGATTCCCAGCTTAGGGCGGTGGCAGTGTTGTAAGAGGGGCCAAGAGGCCCCCCTTCCTCAACCTCCATGGTCGGAGTAGGTATTCGGAGCGACATGCACAGAGGGGCTCAGGGTGGAAACCATAGCAAAGCGTTTTTTTCAAACTTAGATTCCAGATTCAAAAATATTAAATTTATTAATACATATTGAATTATATGTAAAGGAAGAGAGTTAATTTTAAAATTATATGGTTCATTAGAAATATTTTATATTATATTATTATAAATTTTATAAAATACAACCATTAATAACCATCAATTATTGAAATACTTATATAGAGTGAAAAAGATAAATATAAATTTTATAGAACACAATTTTAAATTGTTTAAAATAAATATTTTGATGGAATATATAATTTTTATATAATGTTATTAAATATTATAATTTGAAATTTTGTTTATTTATATAAATTTAAATAAAATAATTAAGTCAATTAAAAAAATCACAAATAATTAAAAATAAAAAATAAAAAAATTAACAATGAGTTTTTACAAATAAAAAATAAAAAATTAACAACGAGTTTATTAGTTTTGTATTTTAACTATTAACATATCTTCTTAAATTGATTTTTATTTAAGTAATTACATTAATAGGATGAGAATAAAGATTTGATATTCCTATGAAGCTCATCCTTTTCACATCTCTCGTTAATCTAGAAGAGAAGATATTGTATTTGAGTTTTTTTAATTTTATTTGATATAAAGGTTTTGAAAAAAATATGGTCTTCACTCGCATTGAAATTGGAGTCAAACTTCATTGCTTTCCATCATGTTAAATTTTAATATATTTAGATTTTGTATAAAACATTAATTCCTTACAAAGTTGATGAAACTTCGGTTATCTGCACTTTGGAAATAGTTTAATTATTGAGAGATTTGTTTCATCCCTACAATTTGAATTGAGGATTGAACATTGACTTTGTATTCATATGGTAATGCAACAATAACTTGGTTTTTATTTTATTATTATACATTATATGACATTTCAATTATATGACACTCAATTAAGATAGAAAGTAGGTTTAGAATTTATTTTTATATTATTAATGTAATTTATTTAATTGGAATATATTTAAAAATATATATTAGACCTTTTTTATCAAATGTATAAATGGAGGGCACTTCAACCCCTCGTCACTATAGCATTTAGTAATTTTAAGAGATTCATATCAAAAACATACTTTATTTCAAATTATAGTTAAAATCAAATCAAGCTTTATTTTACTTTTTATATCACAAAAAATATGTTTTGAATTATTTTAATGCGTAAATTGTCATTTATACATAAACCAAGAAATAAGATCCAAATGCATATGCAACGATACATTTTTTTATGTTTTAAATAATTAAGACTTCAAGCTCAAAGGAATTGGATCTATTGCTAAGGAATGAGGAGTTATTCACTGATGACCAAGGTTCAATTCCTATGAAGGCATTTGGCCCCTAAAGTTTCCATGTGGGCACGTAAAGATAGTGCTTGAATGTGTGAGGTTTGCACTACACTTCCTTAAGATGAGCACTAATTATTACATATATGACCATAATTTTATCCCAATAGGATTGGATCCATTAGCGAGGAATGATGAGTTTTTCACCAGTGACCAAGGTTCAATATACATGAGGACACCCAACCACTAAGATTTCCATGGGGTCACTCAAAGGTAGTGATCAAACATGTGAGGCTTTCATTACACTCCTCACACACAAATAAGTGGATTAAATCACACCCTCTTGTCATCCTTAAGATCAAACACTAATTGTTGTGACTACGACCATAATTGTGGTGAGAAGTTAGCCAACATAGCCTGAGAAGAATTGCAAGACCCTCAACATTTCTTATACTCCACCTCCAACATACTTCAATATAGCCTAAAACTAATCTTCCACCTCTTGCACCATATGTCCAAGAGTAGAATCAATCGAAGGAATGAAATTACCCTGTCCTTGACATGTGCAATATGTCTGCCATTTCATGATTTCTATACAATTCATAAATGGTGATTTTAATGTTGGTGTTATAGTGGGAGGTCATATGTAATTCCTCCTATCCAATGTTTTCATTTGTCCAATGAAGCTCTCCAATCCCCATTTACAAGGTTGTGAAGCCATTTCAATGAATGTGGGCGATTTGCAACCAACCCCCCTCCATTCGTAATTTCCCAACTAGGAGAGTTCTATCTTCATTCTCTTTCTAATCCACCTCAACATTCAAATTTTCTAAGAACATGAAAGAATTGGATGTCTTCAAACCAATTTTCTAGGATTTGGGTTCAAAGGATCACCTATTTGAGGGTGATATCCTTTGGTGTCATATGAAACTCCAAATGTATAATAACGAGGTTGGAGTCTCCTACCACAATCACCCTCCTTATACATTGATTCTTTAACAACTTTAACCCTTGAAAGATTGCTAACTCTTCTGCTTTGTTGTTGGTTCCTTCTCCATTCCCCCAAGCATAGGTAAACTTTGGCTTTCCTTCAAGATTGATGGTAATCCCCCCCGACCTCCCACCCCTTTTATTAAAGGTTTATTATAAAAAGAAATATTTTATATTTTTTATTTTTAATTTACTTTCAATGTTTTTTTTAGATCTTTTTTTTTTTAATTAAAAGGGGGGTACAAGACAACATTTTTTTTCATTTTTTTTTTTTAAACAAATATGTTTGTGTGTTTATTTTTTTCTTTTCTTTTTCTCTATATTTTTTGAGTTTTTCTTTTCTTTTGTATGATTTTGTTTGCAACGACACTAATCGTCTAAGCTATGGTTAAAAAAATGTTTGAATTATAGCCCCCACCCCCCAACTAAAAAAAGTCGGG
>CBVK0103309961.1:0-14462 GCA_900067695.1 Picea abies
CCCCCCCCCCTGGAAGCGCTCGGTGCACACAATACAAAGATCACTACTAGAGGGATCGTCAGACACAGTTGTCAAATCTGACACGCCCACACACACACATGCAAAGAATATAACATATACCCAACATTCACCCCCTTTTCCCTTTCCCTTTCATGGTATCATAGTCCCCTTATTGCTTTCCCAACAACATTTTCAATGGATACTATATCATTATTTATTTCCTCTTGTACATGCATTTCCATAAGCATACCATGGGAAACATGACAACCACACCATGATCCTAGGCCACTGGTAGGACTCATAACTATTCACTATTCAATCCTTGTCCTTGAGCTCTACACTAGAAATATTGACAATGTAGCATAGGGTCATTTAACTTAAACCATATGGATTTACTCTTGTCAAATAAACTACATCAAACAAATAATATATGATTTAATACTTTCCAAAGACATTGTTTGGTTGCAATAATTATGCAAAGATATTGGATTTGAACATGGGCCCATGCCTATGTGTTGTGCCAACTAAAGTGCAATTGCTTCAACAATGAATCCATAGTTTCATCCACAAACAAAGCATATCAAAGTGAAATTTCACTATATTATAGGTCATGGAGTCCACTGAGGTAACTATCCTCAAGGCTAGGAACCAAAATGATCCAATAGATTCTTTAACCAAGGAAACAGATGGAAGAAAAATTTCTTAGTGTAGGGGTCGAGTAGGGATTCAACCTTGGTCAATGTAATTTCCAAGTGGGATAATGTTAGGATAATTTCAATTATTCCATTTGTGTAATTCACAATGTTGATTTGTATATGGATTGTGTAAATCAATGTGCAGGTTGCCCTCTTGTTTTTTAGAAGAAAAGATGTTTCCCAATCATTTTTAGGATTTTATGGGCAACATTATTTAAATGTTTCTTCATTCTTTAGAAAAGAAAAGAAAACAAGGAAAACAATGATTGGATCCAAGGAAGAAAAATGTGTCTTAGTTTCTATGTATGCTTCTCTACTATGGTTGTTTTGTGATTTTGAATTTCATTTTTCACTAAATATTTGTGGTGTACAGTCTTCTTCATTTGCTTCTGGTTTCTCTTAAGGTTTAACATTATTATGTTTTCAAATTGAGTTACATACAACAATGACTCTCACTAGGGATTTTGTGTGTTTCCCCTCATTATTGCTTTTATAGTGAACTCTAAAGCGCTTTTTAAGTCACTCTTGCTGAAAATTCTTGCACTAACTTCAAGCTCTAGGAAAGTTTGGTTCCTCATGGACAACCCTTCTACTTCTACTTTTTCATCCTTTCAATGCTCAGAACTATCATCTATTTTTTGAAACAGTGCTCTCTATTTTTTGAACCCTTATGCTCTATGTTCTTAAAATCCCTCCATCTTGAATTGGAACCCTAAATTCTTCTTCATATTTTTTCAACCCTCTTGATTTTCCCCCAAGAAACCTCCAACTTCCTTCAACAATGACAATGTCAAGAAATATTCGAATACCCCTGCGACTTGTTGGTCCACGTTTTAGCTCAAGTGGTTTCCATGTGGGCCAAACATATCCATATTTCCTATTATTCTATATTTTATCATTTTCATTTTCTTGACCTTTTGAGACCAGCGAGGACATTTGATCCATTTCAAATCACACCTCCCAATTTTGAGAAGCTTTTGGTCCTGTAAAATCTTAGCAATGTGTTGACACCCAAAAAATGCAACATGGAATTCTTGCATGCAAATGGGTTGCAATGCCTTATTACTTATATATCTAATAATAATCTAAATAGGTGGGACCCATTATGGAATGATGATGAAATATGCTTTTATTTTATTACACTCATGACTACCTTGCAAAATTGATTCTAAAGTTTGGGAATAAACTCAGAACCTCGAAATCAGTTTCTCGTAAATGATGGTTGTGTTGGCAATTTAATTTTAAAAAGAAATGAAAAGGGAAAAATGTTTTTTTTAATAAGCATATTGGTTTATTCTTTCTATACATATATATTTTGACTTGTTGATTCAAACTCCAAGCATGAGCCACATATAGTTATGGCATATTGCACTTATGGTATACTTGTTATTATCATAGACAATTGATAAGTTTTATAAGGCAGCAATCCTTCATTAACAAGGAGTGAGGTACATAACATGTTTTGATGTTAAGTGTTGAGTATGCATATAAAATTTATGAGCTTAGTGGAATGTGGAAAATTCGATTTTTGGATTGAAATGTTATGTGGCAAACATAGTGGACTATACGTTGAATGTATTAGGTGCGCTCGTACTTGGCTCTAGTTGATGGAAATTAATGTGAGAAACGACGTGAAATTATTGCACGTTACTATAATCCTACATCGAGGTCACCACATCCACTTGGTTCGCACTTGTGTTGGTTGCTTTGGATAGTATTGCCTCTGTTTTTCTCAGCCTTGGAAATAATTGTGGTGCTTGTTGGTTTTACGGCATTCTCCATACAAGTATGTTGGCTCTTACCTCTCCATTCATGAAGTGTAGATCACACTTGACTCTATTTGATGGAAATTAATGTGAGAAATGATGTGCAATTACTTCACATCACTCTAAACCTACCTCGAGGTCGCCACACTCACTTGGTCTGCATTTGTGTTGGTTGCTTTGGTTGGTGTTGCCTCTGTTTTGCTTGGCCCTGGAAAGAATAGTGGTTCTTGTTGGTTTTCTGGCATTCTCCATACATGTATGTTAGCTCTTACCTCTCCATTCAAGAACTATAGCTCCGCTCCGAATAAAATCATGATTTTGGCTCTTATATTTGTTGATTAAGGTTGGTTGTCATTGATGTCAACCCTCGAAGAAAGCCCCGTAGCACAAAGGTTTGGGTAATGGACCCAAGATTGTTTGATGTAAAGATGACTCATTATTTTCTTGTCATGGTTGATAAGAAGTAAATATGGATGAACTCCAAAGTGATCCCCTTATGGTGAAATCCCTCATGGGAAGATGCTTTGCGAAGTAAGAGAACCCATGCTTAAATGTGGAATAATGAGATGAAGGACGGTGCATTTGTCAAGGTAACTATCCTAGATGGATAGTACTTGTCATGTTGTTTCTGGTGGTATGTGGAACGTCACATAACTCCTCACGGTTAGAGAGTTATGACCATATGAAGTTGGAGAACCCTCATGAGTCTTATAGAAGCCCCCAAGAGTCAAAGTGCTTTGCAAAAGAAATTATTTTAAATGAAGAATCCCTAAAATAAGGAAAGTGTAAGGCTACATGAAGATATAAATAAGAGACAAAGCTCACTCATAAAAACACACTTGTACATATTGTTTATCTATTTTTCTTGTGTATAGATTCTTGTAAATACTTGTGGATACATCTGAAGTGGCAAATGTCTGAAGTAGTACGAAGGGTTGATGGCTAAATTCTCGGATTTATAGAAAACCTTATTTTCTTAGGCATACGTGGGTTGTCTGTGTATAGGGTGCATATGTACATGGGTTGGTTGTGTATAGGGTGAGTATGTACGCGGGTTGGTTGTGTATAGGATGAGTACATGTTGATAAAGCAAGGAAACTTGAGAAGATGAAGATGCAGTGGTTCTAGATTCTAAGATCAAGCTCCCAGGAAGGTCTAGAGTGCTCAGATATATCAGATCCATCCATTGGTTAAAAAGGTATGTCTTATTTCTATGAATAGTTGGATTTTGATGTATGCATGAGGAATGAAAATGGAGATTTGAGGATTCTCCCTAGAGAGACTAGTGGTTGCATGGGATGTTATGTATAAGTCAGATCTACAGAAATACAATGTTGGTATATTTATCATTGATACTTCTTGTTGAGGCACATCTTGTATTTCTTGGCATATGGCTAAAAAAATTTATGGCACATGGTTGAGATCTTGTATTTATTGATGTATTGAGAAGTTGAATATCATAAAGGGGTTGATGACTAAGATCATGTGAGGGATATTATACTTATTCATGATTACACATACCTATATGGCACTTGACTAGAGAGAGACATACTTTCCTTTAAGTAGAGGTTATGTATGAGGATGCATGCACAGGGTGTAGTTACAGTCTGGATACAGTGACAGATTACAAATCCATGTGAAAGAAGTTATAGAGGGTCAGAATTTTTCAAGTGAAAGGAAACCCTAGTTTTAGAAGGAATACACAGGCTGCATAATAGATAGGGCACGTACATACACGAGCTGCATCACTATAGGTCATGTATATGTTGTATTTGTGTGGATACATGTTCAGTTCAGGTACAGATTAATTACAGGGCAGTTGTACAAATTGGATACAGGTCAGTGGTACAGGTTGATACAATTGTACAACAGTATATCTCACAGTGACAGGTTGACAGCAATTCCATCATTCTACTTCTACTTCAGGGTGGCAGGACAGGGCAAGGATAGGTGGTTGTATCCATATTCCAGTTGTAGCCGGAGAACATAGGGGGTTGTACCTTCCTTCCTGGTAGTAGCCAGAGAATTAGGGAGTTGGAGCTTCCCTCAGGTTGTAGCCTGAGAAACTAGGGGTTTGGAGCCTCCTTCCAGTTGTAGTTGGAAAAAAAAGGAAGTCGGTGCTTCCAATGAATGTAATTCTTCAAGATATATAAGAAAAATCATTTCATGGTTTTCTCTTGATTTGGGTTTCCACGTAAAACACTGGTGTACTGTGTATGTGTGTGATTGTTTATTTATTACTGCTCATTATTGGATAATAATTCTACATTGATATAACATTTGAAGAAAAAGGATTATAATTACATGATTACTGATTCACGCCCCCTCTCAGTAATCCAAAATATTACTGATTATTGAAAATGAATGATGTAGGAGCATCACTGATGTCAAGCGAGCTAGCGCGGAAGCAAGAGACAGTTGGATAGGCGCCAACACAAATTTTGAAATTCCCTTAGATTATTGCGCCATCTTAAATGAGGCATTAAGATGAGACGCACTTGTATTATGTAATCGAATCTTGAGCAGCTCGCTCTCATCCTTAGTAGGTAGGAGGGATTTATAGTAGTTAATGCAGGTAGATAGAATTTAATTCTAGATTAGACAGTTTGAGAGCGCAAGAGGGAAACGGGATATAGACACCCTCATTGTGCATTGTAAAATAATTCTGAAGAAGGAAGAGCAAGAGCATGCAGAGAGCTGTGTAAGAACACCCATGTATAGATATTTGGATTAATAGAAAGCTTTGATTAAAATTCATGGTTTGTGTTGTTCTCTGTGTATTGATGTTATGATCATGAATGTTTGCTTCCTGTTATACATTTTCTTTGATATGCTGTGTATATGATTTCATGTTTAAGTTTGAAGTCTGAAGGGAAGAGGGAATGAGTTTCAATTTTTTCTCTATCTGAGTAAGAATTCCTGCAAGGAGTGTAGTGGAAGTGTCCGCAAGGAGTGCGTCAACAAGAATTCAGGGTTGTGTCTCTGAAGCTCAGATAGTTTTACTTTTGTTCTCATTTCCCCAAAAGTGTAGTTGGGCAAAGGAGCCGTGCAGGGAGTGTGCAGGCCAAGTGAAGTTCAGGGTTGCGAACCTGAGCGGGAATTAAAAGACTGTTGTTGTAGAAGTGCACAGGGTCGGAGGAATTCAACACTTAGACGTGTTTGGAGGTTGCCGCAAGAGTGCGTGCAAAGATCCTCTTTGAGGCTCGAAGTCGTGAGAAGCTTAGGATGAGTAAGGCTTTTGAAAACATTGAGGAGCATTGGAAGTTTGTAGCGCAAGCGGATAAGTCCAAGGAAGAGTCCTTGGTTTCCTTTGTAGAAATCATCAAAGGGAAGAGACTGATGGTCCGAAATCTGTGGGAAGGATTAGCAAAATCCCGCTAGCCTTCAGATCTGCCAGAGGAGCGAGGAGGTTACAGTTGCGTCCGGAGTCCAAGCTCAGGAGATTGTGGACCGTGGGATCTTCACATAGAATACCTGTCAGCCGTTGGATTGACCAGGAATTGCACAGAGTTTAAGCTTCATGAACAGGAGGAGGAAAAGTCTGATGAGAGGTGTGGCCATCGGGATTTTGACATTCATGAAATCGAAAATCTTGTGAGCAAGTGATCGGGGAAAATACATGTTGGAAACCCCGTAAAGGATCGGAACCGTCCATCTGTTGGGACAGGTGGCAGAAATCGAGAATCATTGGTATATTGAGGATTCGGTCATCGGGGCTATTCGGTCATCGGGGCTCATATAAGTGAGTGGTTTGACTTTGCATTTGGCGAAGTCCGAGGTTTGTTCTGAACCGTCCATCCACTTGGGATGCATGTCAAAAATCTGAGGGAAGTCGAGGATCGACATTTTGTGAGTCAGGGAGACAAGGGGGACTTTCAACCTGGAATCGCGAAGTCCGATTTTTTGAAAAGAGGAAAGCTCCATGTGGGACCCAGTTGACGTCATATTGTCATAGCGAGGTATAGGGAATTTCTGCAGTGAAAACTCCGAAGCGGCAAGGACCATCCATCTTTGAGGACGCGTGGCATTGATCTCTAATTTTAGAGAAAATCCCGAAGAGGACTCATATCGATGAATCGTCTTTCGAGAGATCGGGGAAAACAGAGGTAAAAACACTTCAGCATTTGAAGTCGCGAAACCCTGAGGAAGACCTGGAGCCATTGATCCTAGTAAACGATCATGGCCGTTGATTGTGTTTACGGTGGAAGGGCATCCTAGTGATGCCGCATCAGGAATCGAGAAATTGGGGATTCCGTGGACAAGAGGTTTGATACATTTCAACCTTCGAAACCCCGAATCCCGATAACAAGTATGGCTGCGGTCATATAAGGGGAGTTCGTATGGACTAGGGGCATAGCCAGGAGGGCCTAAAGAAAAAAGGGATCTCATTGGGATATCGAAGATCAGGAATTCGAGGAAGCTGGGGTTTGTGACATCGGGGATTGGAAACCCTAGAAACCTGATTGTGACTTTCTGTTGGGAATGGAGAAAGAACCGGGCCTAAAGGTTGTAAGGTGCCAAAAAGACCTATGGGTCAAATTCAAATAAAGATTCCAGGGGAGAATTGAAGGAGCCACTCCAGCTCAAGGGTGAACTTTGAATGATCCTTAAGATTGGGAGGTCAGTGGAGAGGTCTTTGTCAAGGCAGAGGGTGCGGTTTGTGTCAGTTTGGTATCAGAGCTTAGAAAAGATTCTTTGCTTTCTGTAGAAGGAAGAAGGAAGATTCACCATGTCACCAAGGAGAAGAGATAGACAATCAACCAATCCAGAGGAGGAAAGGGAGATGTCCAGAGGAAGGGGTAGACAGGTGTAGAATCCAAAAGTAGAAAGAGATTTTCATAACATACTTGCCAGACTTGTGGACATGGAGATAAGACAAAAATGCACAACTGATGTAGGAGATATCAGTGAGTCTAAAAGTGAAGATGATGATGGACATGGAGAAGAAGAAGTAATAGTAGAAGATGCAGCCAATGAACACTTTATTAAAGTTGTTGCAAGGATGGGTGCAAAGGCGAAGATGGACATTCCAGTTTATGAGGGAAATCTGAATGTAGAAGAACTTCTAGATTGGATTAGAGCTCTAGACACATACTTTGACTATGAAGATGTCGAAGAGGACAAGAAGGTCAAGCATGCCATCACGAGATTAAAAGGACATGTAGCCTTGTGGTGGGATGAACTACAAGCGAACAGGCGTTGCCAAGGCAAGTAGAAAATTAAGAACTGGGATAAGATGATTGCAAAGATGAAGGAAAAATTCATTCCCATGGATTATCAAATTTCTCTGTTAAGGAGAATGCAAAACCTGAGACAGAAGCTGATGACAGTGAAGGAATATACTGAAGAATTTTACAGATTGAATATCAAGGCAAGTCATCGTGAAAGAAATGATGAAAATGTAACTAGGTATATGAATGGCCTGAGATATGGAATTTAGGATGAGATGAGTATGTTGACCATCTGAACAGTGGAAGATTCTTATCATATGGCTCTAAAAGTGGAAGAGAAGCTGAGCTGAAAGTAGGGTCAAAGAGGACGAGGCAGAAGTCAGCCCAGAGGAAAATCAGTTGCTCGGGATAAGTATCAGAAGGTCAAGGAGGATTGGAAGTTCGGGTCTGAGCCTAAATACAAAAGAACTGAGAGAGGTGGAACCTCACAACGAGAGCAATATGCTAAACAGAGAGGATAGCATACTGAGCAGAGGGGAGATTATGCTGACAACAACACTTTTCCTCGTACTAGAGGTAGAGGAAGAGAAAGAGGTGGAGTAATTACATGCTTCACATGTGGAAAGAATGGGCACAAGTCTTATGAGTGTCCAAATAAAAAGAAAGAAATTGGAGAAGCTCACATCACCGAGGCATAGAGGAAGGATGTTGAGGCAGAAGACACTGAAGGCGGAAGATCGTTGATAATTCCAAAAGTCTTTTTGACACTAGAGAAAGAGGTGGAAAGTTTAGTCCAAAGGACCATAATTTTTAGGACTTCTTGCAAGACCAAGGACAGGGTATGCAAGGTCATTGTGGACAGCGGTACCATGGACAATCTTGTTTCAATTGAGATGGTAGAGAAGTTGGAGCTGGAGATGACTGATCATCCAAGCCCATATAAAGTTTTGTGGCTACAAAAGGGACATCAGGTAAATGTCACTAAACAATGTTTAGTTGAATTTAAGATAGGAGGATATAATGATAAGATATTATGTGATGTCATTCCTATGGATTTTTGTCATCTATTGTTGGGTAGGCTATGGCAATATGACAGAAATGTGATTCATGATGGGCGAATGAACACATACACCCTACAGAAGAATGGGAGGACACACATGTTGCTTCCAATTAAGGATAAGGAAGTGAAGCCTGAAATAAGCAACACAATACTTCTCATGAGTGGGAAAGAACTCCTTATCGAGGTCAAGAAGAAGGAGGAACCACAATTCATTGTGGTCAGGAAACTGAAAATTGTTCTGACTAGCACAAGAGTGGATGATTTACCAAAGGAGGTTCAGGAACTGCTGGAAGAGTTCGCTGACATTGTAGTGGATGAATTACCTTGTTCGTTGCCACCGATCAAAAGTGTGAGTCATCATATTGATCTCATACCAGGAGCCAGTTTTCCAAACAAAGCCGCATACAGATTGACACTGCAAGAAAATGAAGAGGTCAAAAGACAAGTCCATGCATTGTTGGACAAAGGTTTAGTCAGGGAGAGCTTCAGTCCATGTGTTGTTCCAACGGTACTCATTCCAAAGAAAGACAGAGGCTGGAGGATGTGTATTGACTTGAGGGCAATTAACAAGATAACCATCAGGTAAAGATTTCCATTGTCGAGGATGAATGATCTGATGGACTATTTGAGTGGAGAAAAATACTTTTCAAAGATTGATTTGAAAAGTGGTTATCACCAAATCCGCATGAGAGAGGGTGATGAATGGAAGAAAACATTCAAAACCAATGAGGGATTGTATGAATGGATTATTATGCCATTTGGCTTAACAAATGAACCAATTATCTTCATGAGGTTGATGAACGAAGTCTTGAAAGAGTTCATCGGGAAATTTATCATTGTGTATTAGGATGACATACTGGTTTTTAGTAAAACAACAGTGGAGCATCTGAAGCATTTGGCTACAGTAATGCAGAAATTGCAGAAGGAGAAGTTGTTGATAAACATGAAGAAATCCTCATTCATGAAGACAGAGCTCATTTACTTGGGGTTTGTTATTTTGGCAAATGAGTTGAGGATGGATCCAGATAAGGTGGAAGTAATCAAGAATTGGCCATCACCGAAGAACATATTTGAGGTGAGAAGTTTTCATGGATTGGCTAGTTTCTACCGAAGATTCATCAGGAATTTTAGTGGAATTAGCGCAATGATGATGGACACAGTGAAGAAAAGACACAAGTCTTTTCACTGGACAGAAGAGGCTGAGAAGAGTTTTAATCTGTTGAAGAGGAAGATCACGAAACAACTAGTTTTGGTGTTGCTGGATTTCCAAAAGACATTTCAGGTGAAATGCGATGCCAGTGGATTTGCAATCGGGGCAGTCTTAAGTAAAGAAGACAGGCCAATCGAATATTTCAGTGAGAAGATGAATGAAGAAAATTTGAAATACTCCACTTATGATAAGGAATTTTACGCTATCATACAGGCACTGAAGAAATGGAGGCATTACTTAATACCCAAAGAGTTTGTCTTGTACAGTGACAATCATGCACTGCAGTTTGTGACTCAACAGGAAAAGTTGAATCAGAAACATGTCAAATGGGTTGAATATATGCAAAATTTCACTTTTTTGATAAAACATATTTCTGGTACTGCTAACAAAGTTGTTGATGCTTTGAGCAGGAAGTGTTTGATGTTGCAGGAGTTCAAAGTCAAAACGTTGGGTTTTGATGATCTCAAGGACATGTACACAGATGATCAGGATTTTAAGGAGGCATATGAAGTAGCTGAGAATCCAGTTCTCAGAGAAAGAAGCCCATGGATAGAATACATGATCTAGGAAGGATTGTTGTTCAGAGGCAATCAACTGTGTATTCCAAAATGCTCCATGAGGGAGAATCTGTTAAAGCAGAAACACAGTGGAGGATTGGCAGGGCACTTTGGCCATGACAAGACGTTCGCAAAATTGAACGAGTCATATTTTTGGCCAGGAATGTGAGAAGATGTCAAGATATTTGTGGACAGATGCATAGTTTACCAGCGTTCGAAGGGAAGAAGACAAAATGTGGGGTTTTATCAACCATTTCCCATACCAAAGAGGTTGTGGGATGCGATTAACATGGATTTCGTATTGGGGTTGCCAAGAACACAAAGATGTGTTGATTCAATATTTGTGGTGGTGGATAGATTTTCTAAAATGGCACACTTCATTCCATGTCAGAAGACTAGTAACACAGCTCACATTGCGAATCTGTTTTTCAAAGAGGTCATTCGACTTCATGGGTTGCCGAGAAGTATAGTTTCAGTTTGAGACACCAAATTCATAAGGAATTTTTGGAGGACCTTATGGAAAAAGCTGGGAACTAACTTGTCGTTTAGTTTAGCTTATCATCCTCAGATGGATGGACAAACAAAGGTGGTAAATAGGAGTCTGGGAGACTTGCTGGGAAGATTAGTGACAGAACACCACAACCAGTGGGACAACATATTACCACAGGCAAAATTTGCATATAACGACTCAGTCAATAGGAGTATATTCAATATCTCAGATTTGTACCCATATAGAGCTGAGGAAACAAACATTGGAGATGAGTAACTAGTGATCTAGTGGACGAAGTAGATGTCGGTTGCGGCTAAGCCACAGATGGAGTGCATACTAGACAAGAGAGTGAGTAAGAGGACCAGGCGAAAGCAATACCTTGAGTATCTGGTCAAATGGAAGAACCATCCAGTTGAAGATGCCAGTTGGGAGAATGAAGAAGAGATATAGAAGCATGGACAAACCGTGCAAGAACTCATGGACAGGAGCCCATGAAAGTTTCAAGCGAGGGAGTATGATGCAGGAGCATCACCGATGTCAAGTGAGCCAGCATGGAAGCAAGAGACAGCTGGACAGGTGCCAACAAAAGTTTTGAAATTACCTTAGATTGTTGCGCCATATTAAATGAGCCATTAAGATGAGATGCACTTGTATTATGTAATCGGAACTTGAGAAGCTCGCTCTCGTATTTAGTAGGTAGGAGGCATTTATAGTAGTTAATGTAGGCAGATAGAATTTAATTCTAGATTAGACAGTTTGAGAGCGCACGAGGGAAACAGGATATAGACACCCTCATTGTGCATTGTAAAATAATTCTGAAGAAGGAAGAGCAAGAGCATGCAGAGAGTTGTGTAAGAACACCCATGTACAGATATTTGGATTAATAGAAAGCTTTGATTCAAATTCATAGTTTGTGTTGTTCTCTGTGTATTGATGTTATGCTCATGAATGTTTTCTTCCTGTTATACATTTTCTTTGATATGTTGTGTATATGATTTCATGTTTAAGTTTGAATTCTGAAGGGAACAGGGAATGAGTTTCAATTGTTTCTCTATCTGAGTAAGAATTCCTGCAAGGAGTGCAGTGGAAGTGTCTACAAGGAGTGCGTCGACAAGAATTCAGGGTTGCATCTCTGAAGCTCAACTAGTTTTACTTTTGTTCTCATTTCCCTAGAAGTGTAGTTGGGCACAGGAGCCATGCAAGGAGTGTGCAGGCCAAGTGAAGTTCAGGGTTGCGAACCTGAGAGAGAATTAAAATACTGTTGCTACAGGAGTGCGCAGGGTCGGAGGAATTCAACACTTAGACGTGTTTGGAGGTTGCCGCAAGGAGTGCGTGCAAAGATCCTCTTTGAGGCTCGAATTCGTGAGAAGCTTAGGAGGAGTAAGGCTTTTGAAAACATTGAGGAGCATAGAAAGTTTGTAGCACAAGCAGATAAGTCTAGGGAAGAGTCCTTGGTTTCCTTCGTAGAAATCATCAAAGGGAAGTGACTGACGGTCAGAAATTTTCTGGGAGGATTAGAGAAATATTTCCAACTGTCAGATCTTCTAGAGGAGCGAGGATGTTACGGTTACGACCAGAGTCCAAGCTCAGGATATTGTGGACCATGGGAGCTTCACATAGAATACCCGTCAGCCATTTGATCCTCTTTGAGGCTCGAAGTTGTGAGAAGCTCAGGAGGAGTAAGGATTTTGAAAACATTGAGGAGCATCATAAGTTTGTAGCACAAGCATATAATTCTAGGGAAGTGTCCTTGGTTTCCTTCGTAGAAATCATCAAAGGGAAGAGACCGACGGTCATAAATTTGTGGGGAGGATTAGAGAAATCCTGTCAGCCGTCAAGATCTGCCAGAGGAGCGAGGAGGTTACGGTTGCATCTGGAGTCCAAGCTTAGGAGATTGTGGACTGTGGGATCTTCACATAGAATACCCGTCAGCCGTTGGATTGACCAGGAGTAGCACAGAGTTTAAGCTTCGTGAACAGGAGGAGGAAAAGTCCAATGAGAGGCATGGTCATTGGGATTTCGGCATTCGTGAAATCGGAAATCCTGTCAGCAAGTGATCCCAGAAAATCCATGTTGGAAACCCCATAAAGGATCGGCACCATCCATCTGTTGGGACAGGTGGTAGAAATTGAGAGTCATCGGTATATCGGGGATTTGGTCATCAGGGCTCATATAAGTGACTGGTTTGACTTTGCGTTTGGTGAAGTCCAAGCTTCGGTCTGAACCGTCCATCCACTTGCGACATGTGTCAAAAATCCAAGGGAAGTTGGGGATCAGTATTTCATGAGTCAGGGAGACAAGGGGGACTTGCAACTTGGAATCGTGAAGTCTGATTTTCCGACAAGAGGAAATCTCCGTGTGGGACCCAGTTGACATCATCTCGTCATAGCGAGGCATTCAAAATTTCCACAGTAAAAACCCCAAAGCAGCGAGGACCGTCCATCTTTGAGGACATGTGGCATCGATCTCGAATTTCAGTGAAAATCTCGAAGAGGACTCATATCGGGGAATCGACATTCAAGAGATCGGGGAAAATGGAGGTAAAAGCACTTTGGCATTTGAAGTCGTGAAACCCCAAGGAAGACCTCGAGCCATTGATCCTAGTAAACGATCATGGCCATTGATTGTGTTTATGGTGGAAGGGCATCCTAGTGACGTTGCATTGGGAATCGGGAAATTGAGGATTCCGTGGACAAGAGGTTTGATACATTTCAACCTTTGAAACCCCGAATCCCGATAATAGGTATGGTTGTGGTCATATAAGGGGAGGTCGTATGGACTAGGGGCATAGCCAGGAGGGCCTAAAGAAAAAAGGGATCTCATCGAGATATCACAGATCAGGAATTCAAGGAAGCTGGGGTTTGTGACATCGGGGATTGGAAACCCCTGAAACCCGATTGTGACTTTCTGTTGGGAATGAAGAAAGAACTGGGCCTAAAGGCTATAAGTTGCTGAAAAGACTTGTGGGTCAAATTCAAATAAATATTCCAGGGGAGAATCAAAGGAGCCACTCTGGCTCGAGGGTGAACTCTAAACGATCCTTAAGATTGGGAGGTCAGCGCAGAGGTCTCTTTTGAGGTAGAGGGTGCGGTCTGTGTCAATGCCCCTCAACAATAATGCTCAAGAACCCTCCAAGACTAGGCATATTAACACTCCAAAATTTCTTTTAATCATTAACAAACAAGATAAAGGCCATGAGAAAGACCTGACCTTGGATGCAACCCCGTGATAAATGACTAGTCATGCAAAACTTATAAGAAAGTCGATACAACCAAACAATATGCAACCGCTAAACACGTATATCCTATGAATCCCTAGATATCCAATGAGCATTTTGGAAAGAAGATAGTAGATGCCTCTAATGAAGTATGGAATACACGTGATGAAATTCTTAAATACTATTAAAGGGATTGGCCAAAGAACTAACTCCAATGTCTCCAAAAGGGCCTAGGCATTCCAATGTTAAATTTATACAAATGGGCCTCGAGGATAACCCCTTGTGGATCCACATTT
>CBVK0103309964.1:0-14007 GCA_900067695.1 Picea abies
ACTTTTTCTGAGGTTTTTCCATGCTATATTGATGTTTGGTTCTTAACAATCTCCTTCCCTAAAATCATGAAGAGAATGAAGCTAAAAAACCTCACAAAAGAGCATTAACTTATATTGCAAGTTATTTCTGAGGAAAAAGAGAGAAGAAAGAGGAAGTTGAAAGGGCCACTACTGAGAGACAAACCCTTCAAGAGAAAGGAAGATAATAGGAAAATAGAAGTCTAGAAGAATTAAATAAAGATAAAGTAGAAGTTGAGGCCAAAAGAAAATAAGAAGCTCAAATAAAAGCTACTAAGAAAGATGAATTGGAAAACAAGAAAAAGGTTGATGCTAAAGCCAAAGCTAAAATGTTAGCAAATAAGGTAGAAGTTGAAAGGAAAACTAAGATGTAGAAGCCAAGAAAAAATAAGGAGTAGAGAAAAAATCCAAAGCTAATGTAGAGGATGAAAAGAAGAAAGATGAAATTGAAGAAAAACAAGCTAAAGAGGGAGAAGAAGAGTTGAAAGCTGAGGTTGAAGCAGAAAAACTAAATAAATAGGAACTAGCTAAAAATAAGTTGAAGCAAAAACTGAGGAGCAGAAGAGAATATAAGAAGAATTAAACAATAAAAATAAGGATGATACTCAAACAAAAGAGACAAGACATGAAGGAGAAGAATTAAAAAAATATACCAATGACAATGAGCGAAATATGGAGCAACAAGATTCTTCACCAATGGGAGAGGTATTCACTACTCAAATATTTTCTAGTACCTTTGGTCCAGGCATGGTTGCAGGAGGTGATGGCACTACTCTAACACCATTAGATGAAGTATACAATATATAATTGTATACATTTGATAAAAACATGAAGCAAGTAATAATGTAGAAGCACAAAAGAAGGAGAACCAACTTGGATTCCAAAGTGGTACTCATGATTGAGATTGTGGTGATGGATACAAAAAAATTGAGTGTGTCTTCCTATGCTTCTACTGGTCTAGCTATTGTACATGGTAATGTTCATAAAGTTTTGGATGTAAAGAATAAAATGAAGGAATATGAAAGAAATGTCACCTTGTTGGAAAACCAAGTTAACTATTGCAAGTCCAACAAGTATCAGACTTTAGATTTTATTGATTATGTCTTCAAGGTGAAAAATGAGTTGAACAATGTATAAAGATAATTCTATGATAGATCATAACTTGTGAGGCCTAGGGAAAAGTATATAATTCTATGATAATTCTATGATATTCAAGCATGGGAACTTGCCTATCAACATGTTCAATTATAGGGGACTGGAAATCTCCCTTAGAGGAAATCCCTACAAAAATTCATGTCTCCATTCTTGAATCCATTGAAGAGATGGATTTCGACCTAAGATACTAGAAGTAGGTAGCTCATAATTCTCTCAAGGGAATTACACATGATCTAATATAATTGTATAATTTTATAGGTTATATAGAATATAGAAAAGAATTTCCATTTTCCCTCTTTTAGAACAAAAGACAATTTCTTTCCACATGCATAGGAATCTAAGGACTTGGATGATTACATTAGTAAAAACATAAAATACATAAAGTCTCTCCTTGAATTTAATGAAGTGGTCATCCAAAATTTTATTGAGGTTCCTACCAAGGCCATAACAATGATCAAAACTTTGCTACCTAAGATGGAAAACTTTGAGAAAAGAACAAGGAAAAGTATTGCATCATATAAAGATCCTTTTAAACAACATAATTTTCCCCAAGGAGATGCACTAAATCAAACCTTTGAATCATGGAAAACTTATGTAAGGAGATGGAGAAAAGAAAGAGATGAAGCTTCAACAATCCAAGTGGGACACTCTCCTAGAGGAGGGGATTGGGTCAAGAATTTAAATAGATAAGAAGAATAGAATCATCAGATAGGAGAAAATGGAAATACAATAGGGGAAACCAACTTTCAAGAAGGGGAAATGGCTAGTCAACCAGATGTACCAAAATAACAGTTTTCTCTCCCTTTTCTTTTGTATAAGTAAGAGGAATTTGATGGAGAAGAGGCTTTTGCTTCTACAATTTTGTAAACATTTTTAAAGAATTAATGAATTAGAAGCCACTGTTGGCCAAACTATTTTGGAGACAAACTTCGATTCTTAAGATTATGATGTCTAGAACTTATTATACTACTTTATTGAGTTTTAGAATGGTGTAATAATTTTCTTTTATAGTGTATAGTTTTCTCATGTATGACAAAATTCTCTTATTTTATTTATCCCACAAATTGTTTATTTATAGTCATAAGCATAGTACTATAGTAAGTTGTTCATTTTCTTACTTCTCTTTTATGCAATTGGTTATTTAGATTTAGGATTTTATTTCCCTAGTAACTTTCTTGCTAAATATATAAAGTAGTGATAGGGGCAAAAGGTGCAGGGGGAGTCATCTTTGACTTCGAAGGAAATTAGATCATTCAATATTCATGGGGGTTGGGGAAAAACACCAATAATCAAGTAGAAGTCCTTGCAGTATTTATGGGCATGAAATTAATCCAAGAAGAAAAATTATATCTTTCTCATCATTGGTGACTCCGATGTAATCATAAAAGGGCTTCAAAGAATCAGTAAAAATGCACACTCTAACCTTAAGTGGATATATCAAAAAATAACGAGCTCATAGAATTTTTTTAAATAGGTGGATTATTTTCACATCTATAGAAGGAAAAAAGCGAAGGTTGATGCCTTGCAAAAGAGACAAAACAATTGGAACAAAGTGGCATTAGAATCAATGAGGAAATTTCATTAATCCACCTCCCATAGTCCAATGATGCACTTATGAAAAATATTTTTAAGCCCCATTAAAAAATGTTGAATCAAGGCATTAATTTTAGGAAATAAAGGATTATGAGGGGATGCGACCCCACCTCCCATCTGCATTAAGGTTAATAGAGTCACTGTTGGGACAAGATTTTGGGACCAGTTTTGAGAATTATGTAGTGAACACAAAAGAAGGAAAGGTAGTTAGTGCACTTTCAGGGATCAACGCGTGCAAAAGAAGGAAGACCATTGGAAGTCATTAGGAATTTTGAGTCCAACGTTATGGTATAATCCCAATAGTAATTATATAAATATGTAAGGGGTTTGAGATAGAGAACTAGAAAAGTAAGCATGTATGCAATGTATGAAGAGCGAAGTAATCATGTATGCAAGGTATGAGAGATATGTAAGAGTGAAGAGTGATAGAGGGATATAGAGAGATAGGAGAACGACAAGGGAATAATGTATGAGCATAGTGCACATATTTTGTAATGGATGTTTTGAACAATATAATAAGAATCTGGTCGTTGTGGACGCAACCCATCTTGGGTGAACCACGTTAAATCATGGTGTCTATGTGTTAACATGTGCTTGTTGTTTTGTTCATTGCACACATATAATATATGTTATGTTACTCTTAATATGTTACATGTTACTATGTCTCTACGCACATGGTATAATGTATAACTAACAAATGCTAAGTAGAATGGTTATAACGATTTCCTCCCATCCCTTCAACACTACAGAAACCTGTTTCCAACAATTCCCATAGATACCTCGGGTGAGACTTCACCTACTTGCGGGTGATGCCGAAAGGGACGATATCTGAGTATTTTGTTGGTAAATTCACATTGAACCCTGGGTATACCCACTACACACCAACAAATGGTTTTGTTTCTAGGACTGAGAACTCGAATGAGGGGAGTGTGGAGTCTAAATAAGGAAGAGATAGGATGGTGGTTAGAGATGAAGGAACACGAGTTTTCTAGAGATCATAATAAGAACCCATGGATCAGCTTGGAGCAATGGCTATAGAGGTATGTATTTACAAACTTACATAAGATTTTATTTGTTGATTTCCCGATAGTTTTGGTTGAGTGGTTACAAAGGTTAGCTGAAAAAAATGAAACATTCTGCACTATTTTTATGAGGAATTGGACCCCTGAGTTGATCCAACAAGTTAGTACCATAAGTAATCAAATATTACACGTAGTTGATTTCTAGTTGGATAATATATTGGGGGGTTATATTACTAAGTTTGATATAGATTGTACCTAGTCATTTATTGTTGCTGAAAGAGAGTTCTTTAAAGATCAATGCAAAGTATATTTGAAATCATTGTTTACTTGGGTCAAGATGCTGCTATGTGATATGGGGGTTATGAAGTTGGAATATGATCACCCTAGTAGCTAGGTGCCTTCGCGTGCATAGGGGGCTGACCAAGGGATGGTTTGAGAGTATGAAGGAGAGGGATGCAAGAAATAATAAATAAGCAACGAATGGACTAAGAATGCCGAGAGAATAAGAAGGTGCAATGGAAGAAGAGATTTGAGTGTTGCACAACGAAAAAATATTTCGGTACAGTAGGAAGAGGACTGTGGAATATAGAGAAGGGAAACACATTGATTTTGAGGAAAGAGACATCAACATAGTGCTCCAGATCAAAAGAATATTACACACAGAAAGAAAGGAGAAGGAAAAGAATTGTCAGCTCATTCTAGCAAAAGGAGATCTGTTACATCCCAATAGTCCCACTCAGGCCAGATTCTGCATCAAACCCACGACCTCATGTGCATCTCCAAGGTCTGAGGTAAGATCTGAAGTTTTTTTGCAAACACTTGTAGTTATTGAAGGAAGAAAGGATAGCAGTAAAGGTAGTCAGAGTAGTGGAGGTAGTATGACAACCCAGATTCAATTAATGACACCAAGGAAGAATATTGAATAGTACACAATGGAGGGGGTAGACCCCATTTTTAGAATGCATGTCTTCCATGGAGTAGGGACATAAGATCATGAACAACACTTATTTATCTATGAAGAAATATAGATAGTGAAGAATGTTTAAGACGACGATCCAAAAATTGCGCAGTTAGTGGCAAAATTTAGGGACTGCGTGTTACTCTGGTATATGAAGTACCATTCCACTACATCTTTGGGACAAACTATAATGTTGGCAGACATTAGGAAATCCATGTTAAAAGAGTTACAGAAACTGAAGTCAGAGTCACAGTGTATTACAAAACTAAAAGAGATCAAACAATTGTAGAATGAATCTGTATGAGATTTTGATTAGAGATTCAAGATATTGATGGATTGATTGACCTTTTAGATTCCAGATGAGAAACATAGGGAATGGTTCATTGCAGTATTTTTACCACATATACGATGCCCATTGATGTCATAAAATATTACATCATAGTCAAAAGCACTAGAGATCACCATGAAGTTGGAATCATCCCCTATAGAAGAGAATGCCATAGGGATGGCTTAGGTTTAATCGCAGTTAACAACATTGGCAATTCAATTGCAAGAAATTGCTAAAGGGAAGGAAATGTGTGAAGAAGTATGGTGTGTTACATGTAGAAAGGAAGGTCATCATAAGAACAAGTGTCCAACATTTAAAGATTATTTGGCTATAGGAGCCCCGAATCCCTTGGCCTTAGGAGGAGGGTTATGTAGTGAGGTATGTATAACAATGGGTCATCAACCAACCACTTGTCCTTTGATGTAGAAGTATCAGAGCACTACCTAGATTTTATTTTGTAATTTTTGTAAGTCCATGGGATATGAAGAAAAGGACTATCACACACTCGATATAATGAGAGAATGCTCCATGGATGCAAACAAAGTTCAAGGGGAAGACAGATTACAAGGAGGGGTACAACAATATAATACTTCGAGGGGATACAATCAAGGAGGAAGAGGAGGATTCGATAGAGGAAGAGGATCGATTATCTACTATAACTGTAACCAATTTGAGCATTTGGCACGAGATTGTTAGAATCCCTGTATGATGTGTACATACTGTAGACAACTGGATCATGCGACAAAATAATGTCCATAGATGATCATGAAGTGGTAGGAGAAAAAGAACCAGAATGTGTAGATGATAACAACGGAAGAGCGCAACGATCGACCAAGGGTAGGAGTAGTTATGCACGGAAGAGCGAGAAAAGGAGTTGATGCGACATAATAAGGAATTTGTACTGACCAGTGGGTCCAGAAAGTAGCAGAACTTCCTCCGACGTTTGACCCCCAAAAAGAGAGAGACACATATAAGAAAGAATGGAAGGAATTAATAGAAACATAATGGGGAGCATCGACTTTGCAACCTATGTATGACATGCCTCCAACCTATGACCACTCATTGACAGAAAGGACAATTGAGAATATAAGTACTTTGAAAATTTTTCTGAAAGAGTTGTTTAGAAATAATGAAGGATGAAACTACATTAAATGCATTGCACGGGATGATCGACTAGTGCGTGCAAGATAAAGAAGCACTTATTGCACAACGAGCTGTTAACCATGTACAACGTAAGAAAAGGACGGATAGGGAATTATGACTTAATGCATAGGTAGGAGACTGTGATATGGATAATATCATCTTGGATATGGGATCTAATGTGAACATCGTTATGAACCAAACATGGGAAATGATGGGAAAACCAAACTTAATCTGGTCACCAATTCTGTTAAGGCTAGGAAATCAACACAAGATTGTTTCTATTGGAAGACTGACATGGGTGAATGTTAATATCGATGGAGTGCACAACACAACATATTTTGAAGTAATCAAGATGGTGGATGATATTAAACCTTATCCAACGTTACTTGGAATCAATTGGGATTTTTATAACTAGACCATTATTGATTTGTAAAAGAGACAAATGATCTTTGAAGTAGGAGAATTAAGAGTTACTATGCCATTGGATCCCACAGAAGAAAGACAATATGTGGAACTGACAAGGGGAAAATAAATTGATAACCTTTACAATGTGACCATGTGGATGGATGACTATGTTAATCTTACTACTGAGGGTGCACTGAGTTGGAAAATTATCAGTTCTTGTGTGTCAGATTCAGAAGAATCCTTGAAACATTGACAACATAGGTTACATGAAGTATCTATAAGGATATGTACTCATATTACCCACACATTGCATTGGATTGGAGCTGAGGTATGTGATCCTATGAATTATGATGGACTAACATATATAGGTTCTTTTGTAAGAGAATTTGAATTGCACATATCATAACAATAGATATTTCTATCTTTATATATCGCATTGAAAGTGACTCTTGCAAGGTGGTGGGCTGCACATAAGGATATAATAGAGAACTAGTAGCAATGCAGAAGGATATTACAGGTCATGTTCGGAACAAGAACTGAATATATTGTGCATAAATATTCTGGGTTGGGTTTTCCTACAAGTCATATTACACAATGCATCACGACATGGAACTCAATACCTAAGCAGGAATGGATGCACTTGTTTTTACACACTCTCGATACAATCCTGAAGAACTGGTATATAGAACTGAAAGTACATAGAGGAACAAAAAACTAGGAATATTTGACTCGCATCTTCAAGGTAACTTTCAGTTTTGAAGATGATGCCCATTCGGTAGACACAACTTTGCAGATTATCAAGAACAATATTTTTACATCAGAAGACTCGACAAGACCAATACCCTTATGTAGTGCATCTAGATATTCTCTGTCTGTTCAAGATGTTTTGGAATTCTATAACGTTGCTGGAGAATACCAGGAGGACGAAGACCCGATAAATTTGCAAGTACTAGAAACCAAAGGAGAGCGCGTGGTAGAGTGTCCCGAGCTTGAATCTATTGAGTATGCAAGGCCATTGAGAACACACAAGGTGAATATTGGTACGAAGGATAATCCCAAGTTTGAAAACATTGGAGATTATTGGAATGGAGAAAGTGTCAAGCATATTTCTGATTTAGTACGCAAATACCATGACCTTTTCCCAACTAACTTTTAAAAAATGAAAGGGATCATTGGGGAGCTAGGGGAGATGAGGACCCCTTTGAATCTGGATGCAAAGATAGTGAAGCAGAGACCGTACCTATTGAACCCATTATATAAAAAGAAAGTGAAAGCATAAATAGATAGAATTCTGGAAAACAATATTATTGAACCTGTCGCAGAGTCATATTGGATCATTCTGATGGTGATTCAGGACAAGAAAATAGGTGGAAACAAAATTTGCATGGATCTATGGAAATTGAATGATGCATGCTTACATGACCCATTTCCTAACAATTTCTTTAGATCTCTTCCTAGACATGATTCGACGAGCCGTTGCAAAACCACAACTCATAGGGGTCCTCACGAGATGCCTATAGGGTGTCTAGAGGGGCCTCATGAGATGAACCTAGTTCAACACGCGGGGACAACTCCTTTTCCAGGTGCGTGAAACCCTCCTGAAACCTACGACCCTGGTGAAAAATCTTCTCCATAAATTTTTCGTAAACCCCCTTTAAGAGCTGATCTGACTTCAAATTCTCTCTAGAACGAAAACAAGCACCACAATGAAATCAAATGAGGATTCCAGATGAATCCCCCACTTTTCTAGCTAGGGTTGATATTACACCACTGAAACTAAACCTATAGTGAAATGGTTTTTCCTAAAACCCCAATGAAAATGCTGGCTACAAGAGAACTCAATAAGATATCAAAACATAATCCCAAGGGGAAGGGTTGTTCCTCTATTTATCCTTCCTTTAGATCTTCTATATCTTTCCCCCATTTTGACCAAATAAAATCTTCATTTTATTTTCCCTAAAATTCCATTAAATATAATTGTTTATTTTATTTAATGTCACTTTTAGGGTTTGGCAATATTTTTACCTAGTGACACCTCCTTGACTCTCTTTTTCCTTGTTGACTATTGTTGGCTACTACTTTATCTACTATGATCTTACTTTAATATCATATGTTGACCCAGGTTCAGATTTAAACAAGCTTCCAACAAAATCCCTCTAAAACTATTGGCCCCACTGGTAAACCATAAGGAAACACAATACACAGGGTGCACTATGCAGTCTCACCCAAGATAGTCCTATGGGTGGCTGCAATACTCAGGTGCTTGCAACCTGGGAATGAATAGGGATATGCAATTAAGCTCGTTGACCTTTTATCATTCACTAGTTCATACATCTAGATTCATTACACTGTCATTCTTACTCATGCAAGTAAAATATTAGAGCTAACTAATTCCTTCATTCATTCATATAACATATGAATATCAACATTAAAGAAGATACATAACATTCAGTCACACAACACATGTCTACCGTGGTTCACCCCTCCAGGGATATGTCCACAAAGATTTGGATATTCTGCTATTTTTATTATCTTTGATTCAACCTATAGCACCATGAGCATTACAAATCTTCCTCAAAATAGGTAAATATATTACAATGAGGTGGAATAGTTCGCACCAAGATCCTCAGCCTGCCATCTAACCCTCAAGATCTACCTTCATCTTTCTCCCCATCTCAACAACTTACAAAATTAGATCGAACTTACTGTCGCATTAAGAAATAACAATTACTAACAATGGTTGAACCCGTTAGCCTTCAACCAACCCCAAACCAAACACCTACCAACAACACCACCCCTTACCTAGACCTCCTAGGTACCTATTTATACTTATCTCTGACTTTCCAGCCATTACATTCTCTTACCAAAACTCTAACCCTATCCTAGCTAGGTCTTCCTGCATGTGTGACTCACATGAATTCCTCTCCTGCATGCACATCTATTTTACACGTGCTTATCCTTATCCATTCACATTCACCTCCCACGTCGTGCCTTTCCCTCCAAGTTGTCTTGCACCCAACATGCCCCCAAAAATGACATTGTGACTCGTCTCGAGTCACTTTCTAACTCCCGTATTTGCCACTACTTGTGTGAGTGCTTCATACATGTCTACAATCCGTTGGCACTGCTCCTGAGCCTGACTGCTCTTTGCTGTCATGGCTTCAACCACCTGTGCAGTGACTGGAAGTCTTAATATCTTGCCCCTCTCCAAGCCTATCTATTTGAGGCATGCTTTCACTACGTCAATTTCCATGACCACATATTCCGCCTTTTCCTGTAGGGGCTCCAACTGAGCTTGTCATGTGATTTTTTGTGCATGTGCCGCTTTTTCTTCTACCTGAAGGTTCTTCATTTCTACGATCATCTTAATATTCTCTGGTAGGGACATTTTCCTCTATCGCTACTTGACATCTTCCATTGCTTCATGTAATTTATCTTCCTTTCCTTGCAGTTCTTATAGGATCCCATCTTCTAATAGTTGGGTCCATAACTGGCCTCTCTTCTCCAACAGTTCTACCACCCTTTGTATATTCTACGCAATGTTTTTTGCAACGATTGTCACATCTTGATCTCTTTGTGCTCGGACTGTTGGGGGAGTTGTAGGTACCATGCGCTCCTCCAGTTCCTTGATTTTCTCCTTATATTGTTGTAGAGTCTGCGCTATCTTTATTATCTCCTTATATTGTTATAGAGTCTGCGCTATCTTTGTTATATTCTCCTTCAAAGATGTTTCCTCAGATACTATGTCATATGAGATAGATTGAAAGACTATTTCTATCTGGGTCTCCATATGGTCCACTTTTTGCTGTGATATATATTTCCTTTGCCCTTCCTAGCTGATGGCTTCCTTCAATTGCATATTTTCTTCCTATGCTATTTGTAGATTCATCATGTCAGACCTTACTCTGGACTACATCTCCTACATGACGCTAACCTGTAACTTATATAGAACCTTTGTTGGTATCTTGGGCATCGCTAAGTCTAACATTTCAATATACTTCACAGGATTCTACGTCATTTTCTCATCAATGAACAACACATCTGGTGCTATGATAAAGTTAACACTTCCCTGTATTGTGATTTGTAATGTTTCTCCAACAGGTTCTCCTTCTCTTACTAGCGTTGGTTTGTCCTTTTTTTTCTAGCTTGATCCTCAACTTTTATAGCATAGTTTTTACCTCCTGTACTTGTTCCAAAATTGAAGCTCGATGTTTTTCCACATTTTCCCATACTTCGGACAATCGATCTTCTATTGTCATGGATATCAGTTCTACGTCCTCTGTTGTCAGTGACGTTTCCATTTGTTTCCTATGGGACTTCACTTTATTCCCGACACCACTTACTTGCTCCGTTGTTCTCTTTCTTTGGGCATCTGGTTGTTTATATTCTTCAGGCATGTGTATCCATGCCGGTGTCCTACTCAACTTCTTCTTCCATGGTTACATCTTGTGCCTTTATTTGCGCTTCCTCTACAATCACCTATATTTTCGGTCCTCGCTGTGCCTACTCTGTAACCTGTGGACCCTGTGTAGGACCACATTGTGACTTATTTTGTGTCCCAATATTCTTTCGAATGGAGTTGCTTGCCCTCCCGTGCCTATTGTTATTTTATTTTGCTGGCTAGCGCCATTCCTGCCTATATGTTGTGCGGGGACTGTGCTACCTTGTGTCTGGAATTGTACTGGTATCATCATGCTTGGAATATATGGTACTTTCCACTCCTCAGGCCACTCTTGGACCTCCATGTGGATGTCTTGCGTTGTCATGCAGTACTTCATTTGCAACCACTCCTTGGTGGGGTCCTTCTTTTCCTGTAGCCACATGTTGTGACATGATGCATGAAAATTCGCTATCTGTCCATACTCCTGGATAATTTTTGGTGATATCCTCCATGTATCTACCATGATGTTATGAATCGCTATCAAGTATTGTGCATACATGTCATTGTTGAATTTCTTTACCTTGGGATCTGCGGTGTTTCGTAGCGATGTGTAGCGTGTTGTGCCACATTTTCTTGTCCTTGTTAGGAAGATCGTATATGTCGGTTCGTGCCACCCCATAAGTGTAATGAGGATGAGTAAACACGAATAGTGGAACTCAGAGCAACAATCTTGTGCATCCTTATAGTCTTCTAGGAATGAGTTGAGTAGGTATGGGGCCCAGCTCATCGAGCTCCCCTTTGCATACCGTTTCGCAACTGCTACTAATCCTACGGGCACTTCTTCTTTTCGGCACTTGCGCATTCATTTGCAATCTAGAAATCTGGTTGCAAACTGAGTCATAGGATCATTGATGTCATTGATCTTGATTCTTCTATTCCCCCTCTCTGTGCCATACTTCTCTTTATTCTCATCGGAGATGGCCTTTGCCTGAGTCTCATCTTCTAGGTATTGCTCCGGCTTCTCCCCATCTGTGGGTAACCCTGTAATCTCTGTGATGAGGTCAACATTGATTGATACTGGCATGTCCATCCATAGGATGACTCAATGCACCCTTGATAGAAATTGTTTAACACATGCATTTATGTATTTTCTACGCCCGAGGTGCGGTATGTACAATAGGTTCATGATACCTATGTTGTATAGGCCTAGGATCCACTTTGCAAGCTCCAATGGTGGTGCGCTTGATGGGCCCTCTCTCCTCCTCTCTAGGTAGCTTTGTGCTACCAAATATGGGAACTTTGTGGCATCCAAGACATCATGGTCGGAGTATTTAAAGGTCATCGACTCCTCCTACCATGTTATCCCCAGTTTTTACTTCATTGGGAATTTTCAACATGACTATACTTAGCTCTTCCTGAGAACGTTGCATGCCCTGCATACTGGTTTCAGATCTCATCTTCTTTTTCCCTTGTGGGGATGGTAATCCCCCCTCTTTCTTTGGTTCATGCTCTGGTTTCAGATCCAGGCCCTGCTGCGTGGATTCCATGGTCAGTTCTGCTTCCTGTGGCCCTTTTCCCTTGGACGTGTCGGATTCCGTCCGCTCAACATCCTCTACCAGATTCTTAGACTCCTATGTGGATTATTTATCCTCCTCCACATGTAATTTGGTTTTCTCATATTCTGCTGTGTGGATTTCGTTCACATCCACCACCATCGACATCTCATTGGTTCTACCTTGTGGTCCCCATGTAGTAATCCAGGTGCTTCATCCAATTCTGCTTGGTTCTCCAATCCACGGTGGTGACATGGTGGTTAAATTAAAACTACAAGCTCTCAATTCACAGGGTGGTGGAGAAATTCCATACTCTATCATTCTTTCACTCGGCTCAACGTTTTTATCCTTAGAAAAAATCACAATCGGTCAATTTTCCTCCCTCTTTCATGATTTATAGCGTGTCGGGGAAATGACAGCTGTGTCACACTAATACTTTTCACTTTTTCTCCTTTTCATTATGTTTCATGCACCCAATAACGTTTTACCCGTTAATCATTCTTTTGCGCGTCGTGTTTTTCAAACTTTGGTTTTTTTGCAGCACCCCATACCATCTTCCCAGTCCTATTCTATTGAGGCCCTCCATGTGCGTCGAATTATTATTATTTTTATTATTTTTACCTTTTTATGACCCTTTTTTAATTTATTTTTATTTTTACGCAACTCTTTAATGTGCGGTAACTTCCTAAGTACTAGGAGGCCAACTGTCTCTATACAACTTTAGTCGACTCCCATTGATCATTCCTCTGAGTTCTGTACCTCCTAAGTCTTTTAATTGTACAACTCCCCCATCTGTGAAAGTATTTACTTTGTATGGTCCCAACCAATGCATTCTGAATTTTCCTGGGTGCTGAAGAAATTTACTGTCATATACCAAGACTAGGTCTCCTTCCGTGAAAATCTTCCTTTTTATATGTCTTTCATGCTAAGATTTGTCCCTTGATTTCTGTACTTCTTGGTGAAATCCTGCTAGAATCCTATCTTCTTCCATCACCATCAGGTGACTTAGCCTTTCTTGTACCGCACCTCATTTTTTCATGTTAGTTATTGTTGCTACGTGCATACTAGGTACCAAAAATTCTAATGGAACCACTGCTTCTTGTCCATACACCAACTTGAATGGTGTCTGCCCTATCAACTTTTTTCATGTAGTCCTGTATGACCATAATACTACTAGTATATTCAAGTCCCAATCATCCCTGTTGACATTGTAGATCTTTGTCATTGCACTCTCTAGTGTTACACATTATTTTCATCATCCCTATGACCGTTAATGATGTAAACCTATCTGTTGTTTTCAGAGGGTTCATTGGCTTGAATTCCTGAAGAGAGAAGGGAGAAGAACTTTTCCTGAGAAAAGAAGATGCATTTTCTTGTGTAAAAACCTTATAAAAAAGGAATTTCACAGGCTGCCTATGTATTAGGGTGCGAGAATGCCTGATTCTCGCAGG